>APFE030099734.1:1193-57593 GCA_000404065.3 Pinus taeda
TTTCGTCCTCTGACCACCAGAGGGGAAACTCACCCGATTCTGCTTGCCATATACACAATTTTCACAGAAATCAAAATCCAGAGAGCTATTACTCATACCTTCTACCATACCTTTACCATGAAGTATTCGAAGGCCCTTCTCTCCAATATGTCCAAGCCTTTGATGCCACAACATGGTCTTCTCTCAAGAGACCACTAGATTTTCTGCTCCATTTTCGGAACCATAGAACTATTGCACCCATCAACAACAGTGCTACCTTGCAGCTTGTACAGAGTTCCAATCCGAACTCCCTGCATCAATACCAGTGCTCCCCGAACCATCTTGCATGTATATTTCTCAGACATTGTCTTTACACCTGCATCATCCAACTTGCTTACAGAAATTAGATTTCTGGCCAATGCAGGAATATGCAGAACACTCGGAAGTGTTCTAACCCTTCCACCTTGCAACTTCAACCTTACTTTTCCATGACCAACAATTCTAGGCTTCCTGTCATCCCCCAAGAAGACATCACCACCATCGTATTTCTCATACTCAAAGAACCACTCTCTATGGGGAGTGAAGTGAAAGGATGCACCTGAGTCAATCAACCATGCCTCATGATCTACATGTGTACTTGAAGAAGCCAAGGACACATCCCCACCTTCATCTGAGGTGGTTTTTGCCTCTGCAGAAGGAGCATCATCAGATCCCTTTCCTTTATCAGGAGCTTTAGATTTACAGTCCCTTTTGAAGTGCCCTTCCCTTCCGCATTTCCAACACACCACCTTTGTAGGTTTTCCTGGAGATTTAGATCTCCCTCTAGATTTAGATCTCCCACTCGATGACTTATTTTTGTTTCTGTTCTGGGACCGTCCTCGTACAGACAAGGCATCACATTCTGGTTGTCCATATTTTTCTGTCTCATCTCCTCCGTCAGCAAGGCTGAGACTATTTCATCAAACTGCAAAGCAGTTGCATTGCTACCTATTGCAATAACCAGACTATCCCACGAATCTGGTAGAGAACACAACAGACTGATGCACTTATCCTCATCTTAAATTTTAATATCAACAGATAATAACTGACTTACCACAGTATTAAATGCATTCAGATGCTCTGTCACCGAGTCTCCATCTTTCATCCTCAGGTTATACAGCTTTTCCCGCAGGAACAATTTATTCACCAGAGACTTAGATTGGTACAAAGTCCCTAACTTGTCCCACAAAGCCTTCGCCATAGCTTCCCCTGATACATTCAACAATACTGAATCTAAGACACACAATCGTATTGTGCTCTTTGCCTTCTGATCCAACTTCTTCCATTCTTCATCGGTCACTCCCGTTGGTTTAGTACCCAGATCTATCACGATCCATTGATCTTTATCCACCAACAGATCCTCCATCTTGAGTTTCCACAACTCAAAACTCTGACCATTAAACTTCTCAATCTCTATCTTTCCGTTGCTCACCATCTTCTTTCAACACCAGAATTGATCTCGCAAATCTCCCACTGAACAGGGTCTACCACGGGCCCGAGCGAAACCCCTCAACAACAAAGGCGTCCCCTTGAAGCCAAAACAGCTCTGATACCAAATGTAGGTTTTAACCCCGTATAGAAATTACCTACATACGAATTCTAAAACATAGAAAATAAACAATGCGAGAGCATAACACATAAAACACATGCACAGAGATTTCCCCTAGATCCCAAAACCGGGACTACCAGCTTGATTTTTCATTATATTCCTTTTAATGTTACAATACATATTTATACATGCTGAAGCATCCAATACCATGGACCGAAAACCATTGCATCCAAAACCATGGACCAAAAAACCATAGGTAGGTTCGCCCCCCTGTGACCCCCCCATTGCAAAATCGGCGCAACGAAGGGGGGGCTTTGCCCCCCCTCTAACCCCTTGGTTCACTATGTGGGTTAGTCGTGGAAAGAATATAACACAACCCAACATACAGTTGGGTCATGGGACACTTTGGTGTGGAGAAAACTGTGGGTGTAGTACAAAAGTAATTTTATTGGCCAAAACGTCTACATGATGTTGGGAAATATATCATATCCTGCACTGCTTGCACCATCGCCAAGCCAACCATCAAGAAGCAAGGTCTGTACACTCCTCTGCCTACTCCTAGTTAGCCTTGGGAATCCATCTCCATGGAATATTTGTCTGGCCTCCCTTCTACCAAGCATGGTAATGACTATGTATTTTTGGTTGTGGAAAGATTTTCTAAAATGGCTATATTGGTGGCTTGTAAGAAGAGTATCATATTAAAGGACATTTCCAAACTCTTCTTTGAACAAGTGTGGGTGCATTTTTGGATCTTCCAAACCATTATATCATATCGAGATAGTAGGTTTCGGAGCACATTTTAGTCAAGCCTCTGGACACTATTGGACACTAATATCACTAGTTCGACTGCATTCCATCCCCAGACTAATGGCCATACATAGATCGTCAA
Organism: Pinus taeda; assembly: GCA_000404065.3. Taxonomy (NCBI): domain Eukaryota; kingdom Viridiplantae; phylum Streptophyta; class Pinopsida; order Pinales; family Pinaceae; genus Pinus; species Pinus taeda. Next base: position 3,650 of record APFE030099734.1, read on the forward strand.
CAGGATGATAGTGCACATACTTTGCATGTACAACTCCAAGCATCCACAAACCTAGGATGAGAGCCTTCCCTATTTGCAACACATTATAACATAGCTCTCCATAGTTCGACTTGTCGCATTCCCTTGCAAGTGGGTTTAGGATTTCAACCATTGTGTCTGATTGATGTTGTCATGCCTCATTCAACTACACAGATGAAATCCACACATGTATTGTCCAAGGATTATAAAGCAACTTGATCTATTGAAGGCATCCAGGACATCCACCAGCAGGTTCACGACACCTTGGAGAAGTTCAATGCCAAGTAAAAGCATCGACATGATCAACATCGGGTGCCACACAAATTTTAGGTGGGCGACAAAGTTTGGTTGCATTTGCAGAAAGAACGCCTTACCGGAACCCATCGGAAGCCCATACCACTCTGATATGGGCCTTACACCATTACCAATGCTATGGGAGACAATGCTTTTGATCTCAACATTCCCCCATTCCTTGGCCTGCACCCAATGTTCAATGTTGACCACCTTCAACCATACTTTCCACCATTACTGGACACACCAGACATTGCAGAACAATCCACACCAACAGAGTTAAACTGAAACTACATAGAACATGCCACAACTGATTAGATCATGGACACACAGATCAATAACACTCGTCAACAGAAGATCCAACTATATCGGGTTGTCAAAGCTGGCCAACTCCTACATCAAGGCAAGTGGCTCACTAGGGACCAAGTTCAGCAGAAGTTTCCCATCTCATGGAGGCACTTAACACAATGGGAACCATTGCTCCCTAAGGGGGGAGGACTGATCCAGGTGGATATTGGTGGCCACCTGCTTATTCCACTTGGACCCCCATCATTGTTTCTTTTAGTTTTGTTAATTGTAACACAATTTACTATTTTTGGCAGTGTTTTGGGTCTTGAACTTCCGAAGCCGTTTTAAGGCCCTAAATGACATTTTTTTGGAAAACGATAAAACATATGTTTTCAACTCTTTTTGGTTGAAAGTTATATTCCTTGGATAGATATTTCTAACGAGGTATCGTGCACATCAAACGAAGATCATATGCCAAAGTTATGACCCCGGGAAGTTGATGTACCAATTTACTCCAACAGGGCCTATAGTTTTGGTGCTTCATCTCCTAGGGTTAGATTTTTGGATGTTTAGGGTTTTCCATTGTTTCTCAATAATAAATAGGATTTCGAGACTCATTGTAACATAGTTCAAAGGCATGTAGTTGTCACATCTCACTTTGAGGTAAGCTACCATTGCCCGAGCTAGTTTATTTCTATTCTGTATGTAGGCATATTTTAATTCTTTGATATTAATGAAATGAAGTTTTATTTATGCTGCATCTTTGTGTTTATGTTTATATTTGTATTCTGTTCCATTCCTGCATAATTTTGGATCAATATGTGTGTGTGTGTGTGTGTGTGTGTGTGTAAGGAATGACAATTTATAGATCTTGACTCAATGCTTATTAACTACATATTCATTTCTCTATTCTAGACCAAAACTTATAGACTACCTTAAAGAATAGGAATGTCATATTTCCTCCTCTTCAAACCATCTCAAACATCAAAGGTTACTTTATGGAGATGGGGTTATCAAAATCCCTCTTCTTTTAACCGCTTTAATATTTTTTTATGAGATGACCATGATTTTCTACTTGATGAGAGCTTTCCAATGATATAAACTTCATTCAATTATGAATTCTACACACAAAGATATGGCCTTCTTATGATTACCTCTCTTAAAGCCACGTTAACATTTCTACCATTGACATGTGGTAGTCCTTTTCCCTTGTGTCACCATAATATAGTGCAACGTTAGCTAACACATGACAACCCTATGCCCATGTTCCACTACTACGTAGGGCCACATATTTAGCCAAACATGTTAGCCTACTCAACCCATCTAGATCTAGGAATTTCCATAAAATCCCTTTATAAAAGTTTCAAAGCTCTAGTTTTCTAGATTTCTATTTTTTTCAATACATATGGAAATTCCAAAACTTCTAGACCATCTAGATCCAGGATTTATTTTTCTCCACTGTGGCTATTCCCTTTCTTCTAGATTCCCACTATAGTGAACTAGTCAAACATCTAGATCTAGATCTAGATGATTTTGAAAAAGGCCCATTAAAAAAAATTCTAGATTTCAGGATTATTTGTTTCCACATCAGTTGCCACAACACATACCATGTTGACTTCTTGACATGTTAGCTTGATAGGTCGACATGCCACTTCATCTTGATATGTCCTTCTCACCACATTAGAATATCACATCATACTTCCATGACATTATGCCATGTCAATACCTTCCCACTCAAGTTATTCAGAGTTGCTTACATGAATTCCACGTGATTCCCACATAGTCTGCTTAGTTGGCATGCAAATCTGGGTTTTCCCTGTTATGAACCAGCTCAAGAAAAGATAGAAAAGATAGATCAACGCCTTAGAATTCAGCCTCTTCGAGGGGGCAACCTCCTTTACATTACATAAATGAACAATTCTTGGATGATACAAATGACAAAACCTCCTTTCTATATATAGGAGTCTAAGGAGTCACAATATAACCCAGCCAACCTAACAATAATAATATAAAGCCACAAAAACAACAATAGAGGGATTCTATGGGGCACAGTAATAACAATATGGGGGCAATAGGGGTGCAACAATATTAATAAGGGGTACAACTACAATAGTAATGGGGTAATCACTAGTATTATAGGGACCCAACACAATTCCTTTACCATATCATTGATCTCCACTACATTGTTGATATTATCGCCCAAACGGAAATCAAAGGCAAAAAGGAAGGTGCTATTTCATCCCTAAAACCCCTTATTGCACCGACTCTGGGTTGCCCTTAGCTACCCCATTAAGAATAATATTGAAGAACCTCATAGTTGGTTTGGCTGAAGGTTTCAAAGAGGGACCCTTCACAGTGGGAATTCACCTAATAGAAGAGAGAGGGATCTACCTAAATTTCCATTCTACAAAGATTAACTTCTCATTACTTTGAAGGTTTTTTGGCACCCACTTTTCAAGGAGAAGAGATGATGGATTCTTAAATACTTGGTTGAATTTTTTTCTAGGTGTCTTAAACATTTCATTACTACTATTTGAAGATTTGGTAGTTATGTTCTTTCCAAACTAACCATATAACAAGGATCAAGAATACATTCCAAGCTTTGTTTAAAGTAAGACTATTGTCAAGCACCTATCTCCATTATCAAAGGTTAGCACAATATTGCATTTGATGCAGTGGGATTGTCTAAACATAATGGTTATTTTGTCCCAAAGATCATTGACTTCTACACAACCATTAAATAGATTATTTTTTATTTCCTCCATCTCTTTGCAATGTAATAGTGGAACATACCTACATAGCCTCTTTTGACTAGTATGTCCCATGTTAGAGTCTTGCTTATTGCCAAAATCCATGGAACGGTAGATATTTTAGGCTAAAGTTCATGTTTTCGAATCTTTTTCCAAATATCTTCCTTTCCAAGCTACCATATTTAGCTTCTAAGTCATATCCAACCTAACTCAAAAATTTCCATCTCCATGTAAGCCCACCAGAAAATTTCCTAGCCTTATTGGAAAAGAATTCTTCTTTTCTTCAGAGATTCCTATATAGATTTCCTTTCCTCTAGTTTTAACTCAACTGGCCATCCTTCACCTAAATTTTGGACTCAATATGATCCTAGCCTAAAAATGTCTAAAGCTTGCCAATATTGTTAGCAAAATCCATCCTTTGGCTTAAATTTTGGTCTTGGCTTGTTGAAGAGGTGTCTAAGAGGCAAACTTATGTTACTATTACCTTGCATCATCCTAGAACACCACTAAGGAACCTAATTGCATCTCCCAAAAGCAGTGGTATTAGACCAATATTTTGTTATTCCATGCACTATTTCAGATAAGTGATCCTAGACAAGGACCCTCCGTGTAGATGACACCATATTCAATTACATTCCTTGAATATTTAGCTTTTAAATGTCTTCTCCAGAGGTCGTCCTTACTCCTTATCCACCTCCAACATGTCTTGGATGGTAAAACATTTCTCATGATCAAAGGTTCTTTAATACCCAACCCACCTACTTGCTAAAGTAAAGAAATTATGTCCAAAGCCAAAAGATCCCACTATGTTTCTCTGTTTGGACCTCCCCAAAGGAAGGCTCTCTAAAATGATCATATAGCTTTGAAAACATTCAAAGGGGCTACCAAAACTAAAAAGAGAAAGAGCAACATAAATCGAAGAACATATTTGATGAGGGTAATTTTTCCAGGAGAGACAAGAATCTAAATATTCAACTATTTAATTTTCCCTCAATTTTGGATAACAGATCCTCCCACGAGATGTTTCACATGGGATTCTCTAGAAAGGGTACATCCAAATTCTTGGAAGGGACAGTACCCCTCTAAAAATCAAGAAATATTGTAATCTTCTGTTGGATTTTCAAAGGGGTGTCGAAGAAAAAGATCTAGGATTTACTTTCATTTATCATTGCTTCAAAGGCCTATATAAAGTTTTTAGGATTTCTTTGAGAATGAGAGCTTTTTGGACAGTTAGAGCCCCTGTGAGTAAAGTTTCATCCGCAAATTGTAGGTGGGAGAGGGGATATGTATTTTAATGGATCTTAATCCCTTTGACCTTACTAGGGTTGAGGGCTAAATTTAGACATATATCATGTGGCCCAGTCTCTCTTGAACTACTCATTATGTATTCACATTGGGAAAGCCTACCTCACTATATCAATGTCTCCCTCAACTGCGTAGTTCTGTCTCTCAGTCCCCCAACCACTGCACATTGCATAGTCACAGTCATCAAACCTTCCTCCTTGCCTCCTGGAAGTACACATTGCACAATTCTTGAGCCTCCTCCTCGACCCTACACTTTGTTCTGGAGTCAATCAATGTTGCATGAAGAACAAAGTAGACTAGGAGATTTCAAAACTAATATTGTCTTGTCATGAGTGGATTCCATATACAAGTATTGTATATTGACATCATAAGATGATGCTCAAGGAGGATGCCAAGGAGATAATGTGAAAGGACACTTATGAAGTTGCAAATACAAGGATGATCATCAAGTAAGAAGATGAGGGGACACTAGATTGCAACAGAAGATGGAAGATCAATATCATGCAGAAAACTCCATATCACTGAGCTTTTGGAGGATGAAGATGAAACACGTGCAATACTTATAATGAAGATACAAGGGAGGTCATCAAGGAGAGGCTACAAGAGAACACTTATGAAGAAGGAGCAAAGAAAAAACCATCATGAAGAATACAAAGGGATCTTGGATCAAGACAAAGATGTTGACTTAGAAGGTTCTAATACTCATCCAGATTCTATAGAGGATGAAGATGAAAAACAAGAAAAGATCCATCATGAAGAAGTCATTGAAACAAAGAGAAGAGCTTGGCATTGCCACATAATCATGAAGTTTTATGTCATCATTGTCAATTCATGGCCTATATAAGTGTTAGCAAAATGTCATATGTGTCAATGTGTCTTGCCACATCATTTGTGGAATGTAATTATTTTATTTTCTAAAATGAGGAAATGTAAAATGTGTGGAAGAACAAGGGGTCCACATGGAATATGAAGAGTCACTAGAAAGTTATAAGCTCATGAAGAAGCCTAAAGGTCACATAAGAATTTGAAAAGTCATAGTAGAAGCTCTAGAGTCATGTGGGAGGTCAAGAGTCACATGGGAGGTGGAGAGTCACCTCACTTGTTATAAATACACCCTCATAGCTCAAGAGAAGAGGACTTTTGGGACTTGACCTCTTCACCTTGGCTTCTCTATCTTGGCATAGGAGAGAATATCTTTCTTTGGAGGAGCAAGTAGTGACTTAATGTTCCACTATTGGGACTAGTGTGGCAACATTGTAATTGTATATCTTGGGACTTTCACTTAATATATGAGGATATAAGAGCCGGTGCACTTTCATAAATATGTCGTGAATGATTGTGAAAGTATTCCTTCATTGTTTACAGTGTATGTTTATGTCAACACATACTAATGAAAATGAATTATTTTGTTGGATTTGGTATGTATCTCATTGAATGTGCATTGTTATTTTCTTTTATTATCATTTTTGTCTTGTGAACTATTTTGCAGGTTAACTAACGATCCTCTTATGCTACCATGTGTCTCTTTTAGGATAGTATTATTACTTTTCTTCTAGAATCTCACTCTCGCTTTCCAAGTTGTTAAAGCACCTTATATGCATTGCAATTGTATGCCTCACAGTGTCAACTTACTTGGTTACAAGGATTTCTTATATAATATCTTATGTTGATAATTGCATCCAAGGAAAATTCCTAAGAGTAATGGAACCGACCGTATTTCTAGTCGGGACTCCTATTTCGAACAATGTGAGGTATAATTGGAACTTCATATGAAGGAGACCCCCTTGGTTGAAGGATTTCTAGCACTTTCAAATGTTGGCCCAAGAAGGAGGGCGAGATGACAAGTTAAGCCCATTGATTCTTTTTTGAATAGCTCATTCTCGAATCATAGTCTCGAGATGTTTTTATAATAGATCTATTCTTAAACTTTCACTTCTTGCGAAACTTTTTTACAACTTGTCTCAATTAAGGTTTGATGGCGAGAGTGTAATATCCATAGTTGAACATACATGTCATTTTATCAAGATTTTTGAATCTCATTAAATCAATTGTGAAGATGTTTCTTGTAAATTATTCACACTCACTCTTGAAGGTTGAGTTAAATTGTGGTTCCATACCTTACCATATGCTTCTATTCATTCATTTGAACAACTTTTCAAGGAGCTTCAAGCCTTTTACATGTAAGATTATTGAGATGTTTAAAAAAAGAAATCGATTAGAATGAATCTTGATGAATTAATAGAGGATTCACTAATAGATTTCTCCACTTGTGTTATGAATTTTCTAAATAAGATATTGATTGGGATTTCTTCAAAGAAAATTTGCAGCACTTGGTTCAAATCTCCTTGAAACAATCTGAATCCTTGGTTAATAGTGTTATCCCAACTTTTATTAATCATGAGACACCTTCATTCTTCCAAGAGGAACCTATTGTTTTGTTTATCCCTTATCCTCCTCCCTTTTCATTACTTGTTTGGAACATTGAGGGCCATCTTAATGAATAATTACCTTCAAATCTCAATTGAATTTTCATTGTCAAAACATGTGAAATTATTCAACCTTAAAATTTTAGGCAAACTACAAGCTCCAAACTCTTCAAAAAGGGAAGGTTTGGGTTACATTCTAGAATTGGATTCAACCCCAAAAAATAAGCCAGACCATAATCTCCAAACTATCTGAATGGGGGAGAATATATACCAAGTATGAACCTACTTTACACTTGGATCCAAATAGTCCTTTGAATTGTGAAAGCTTGGTGTATCAAATATATTTAAGGCACTTGTTTTTTAATGATGCAATCCTTCTCCAATCTACCTACGAATTCACCATAATGTGAAGCTCCCTCTCTTCTCCATGCTTTATAATGACATAATTTTTGCATCTTTAGGGGAAATTGTTAGTAATAATACAGTTGAATCAATTTGACTTGTAAAATATATGTTAAATCCATTTGATGATAAAAAATAATCATTATCAAAAGCCAAACACATATAATACAATAATAATACAATCATCAGCAAATTTAAAATTAAAAAATATTAATAAATTGGCTTACATCTCTCTTAAACGACAAGCACCAAAAGAGACCAAATCTCTTAAACTACAAACCCCAAATCTTTACATGTTAAAAAAAATACTAACACCCCAAGAAATTTGATCCCTTTCCACTTATAAATTTAAAATTAAAATAGTTTTAAATTAATATTGTATTATAAATTACTTATGTTCTATTATTAACATGCCCATAATAATATAATTTTCTCCACTACCAAATAAATAATTCTTTTAACCATATATTAATTTAACTAATTATAATTAAAAAAACATCAAATTTCTTCTCCTACTTCATTGAATGATTATTTAAATAAAACAATTAATTCATTTAAACCATACTAAATTTATTAAGACATAATGAATTTAAAAATAAAAAAGAAAAAAAGTTAATCCCTTTCTTTAATAAAAATTTATATTAACTAACATTATATAAACTTTTATCCAAATTATTTAATTTATATTATGTATCGTTAACTATTATTGTTATTTTTTTAACAAAGCATAAGACATGATAGAAAATACATAAATACATTTATTAGTACATAGTTACATTTTCAAAATTTATTCCTGAGTCTTCTTATTCCTCAAAATTACTAATTTTTCTAGAGTGACTTTAAATTCAACAACCAAAAATGAGGCTTTGTAGTTATATAATTTATAAAACCAATCCACCAAAAAAAATTGCATGTCATATTATTATTAATAAATAATGCAATCATTCTTAAGTGTGCAATGTCAATCTATTAAGTTCTAAGGAATAGGAGAGGACATGATTAGGCCATTGATTTTTTAAATCTCCAAATCCTAATTTACACTCTTCATCAGCACATAAAGCTACATCTTTATCGAGATCACAAAGAACATAGAAATATGTTATTCAAGAGAACCCTTTTGCGGATTTTCTAATTATTTTCATAAGACTTTCTAATGTTTTATCCCTCAGAGAGGAGCTCTTCACCAAATGTTGAATAATGAAGGAGTCTCCCAAAATAGTGAGAGAAACTACCTAATTTTATTTAGCTAATTGAATTCCCTGGTAGAGGACATAAACTTCACCTTGGTTGTTTCTCATGCATGTTGTGCCTTGTGAATATTCTCCAACTTCGATTTTCTCGAGACCATAGAGCACCCCTCCTCCTCTTGCCACTCCTTTTTAATTATTTTAAAATAACAAATAATAATATATAGATTGCTAACACTTTTTTGTTGTTGTTGAGTGAATTCTATTAACTTTTGAAACAAGATATTACATCATGAGGTATGTTGTCACTGCGAAAAACACCCTCCAATTTTTTTCCTACACTTGAATTTTGGAGCCTACGTGTGATCCCATGATCTGTCGTTCCTTGATTGTTCTTATTCACTTCATGATTGTTTGATGATTTACTATGTGTTTAATAGATTCTAACTATTGAAGCCACTTGCTTACACATGCTAAGTGTTTGATGCATTCATAAGTGCACCTTTTTTAGCGATCTTGAAAGTCAACTCCCACCCTTGTAAACAAGCATTGCACAATTCTCCATAATAGTGCTTGCACAATTCCTGGAAGTAGTGCATTGTGTAGTACCTAATAATAATGCTTGTGCAGTCTTTATAGAGAGTGCATTGCATACTCCTCCTAAATGGTGCACTATGCAATCCATGTTGATAATCAATGCACAACTTATGTCAATATATTCTCTCATTCTTAGTTGCAATTATGCCATCACTAGGGTGAGTTTTCTCAATTGTCACTTTTGCGCACTTTTGCTTTCACATGTGTCACTTTCACTTTTGCGACTGTTGATTTTTATTTCTTCCACCTTAACAAGTGTCATTTTTGTGTTTTCTTCGCTATATCATGTGTCCCTTTTCACTTTATTATACTTTTGTAAGTGTCGCTTTCATTTTCTTCAACTTTTGTAAGTGTCGTTTTCACTTTTTTCTTATTGTAGCAACTGCCACTTAACTTGTTTGTACTTCTACATGTGTTGCATTTTAACGCACCACGAGAGGCCACTCTAATGAATTCTTCTACATTAGTTGATCATATGTATCATAATAATATGCGTTAGACACTCTCCCGTAGTTGTGTGCACTTTCTAGTTACAACCGACACTCCTGTCATAACTTGTATTCTAAGTGCCACAAAGTGACGTTTCAACAATGGCACTTAGAAATAAGTGTCGCTTTGTTGTCGTTTCAAGTGATGCATGTGGATTTTGAGTTCTATGTATCCTTCTGGTGTGTTTTGATGTTATCTGAGTGTGAGATCATTGTTTCAGGATCTATTTGCATGTCTGGTTCTCTTTGCCTCACTGATCCCACACTTCGTCAATTTCTGGAATGTTCCTTGCTCGACCAATCACCCTTCCAGCTTGCCTCCTTAAAATGTACATTGCACAGTTGCAAGGCCCAGTCATCATCCCTTTCCTCCTAGAAATACTCATTGTGCAAACATAGTGCCTAGTTGCTACCTCCTGTCCCTCAAAATTGCGTAATCTTACCTCTTAGTCAGCCTCCCATTGCGCACTACGTAATTTCTATTAGTAGTCAGTCTCACTATCTCTCTGATCTACGCAAATGAACAATCATGTGGCCCAATCTCTCTTGAACTACAAACTATGTAGTCACAGTGGGCAAGCCTACCTCACTATATCACTATCTTCCTCAACTACGCAATTTTGTCTCTCAATCCCCCAACCACTGCACATTTCATAGTCACAATCATCAAACCTTCCTTACTGCCTCCTATAAGTATGCATTGCACAATTCTTGACCCTCCTCCTCAGCCCTACACTTTGTTATGGAGTCAATCAGTGTTGCATGAAGAACAAAGTAAACTAGGAGATTTCATAACTAATATTGTATTGTCATGAGTGGGTTCCATCTACAGGTATTGTATCTTGACATGATAAGATAATGCTCAAGGAGGATTCCAAGGAGATCATGTGAAAGGACACTTATGAAGTTTCAAAGACAAGTATGATCATCAAGCAAGAAGATGAATGGACACTCGATTGCAACAGAAGATGGAATATCAATATCATGAGGAAAACACCATATCACTAAGCTTTTGGAGGATGGAGATGAAACACATGAAAGACTTATCATGAAGATACAAGGGAGGTCATCAAGGAGAGGCTACAGGAGAACACTTATGAAGAAGGAACAAAGGAAGAACCATCATGAAGAATAAAAAGGGATCTTGGATAAAGATAAAGATGCTAACTTAGAAGGTTTTGATACTCATCCAGGTTCTTTAGAGGATGAAGATGGAAAACAAGAAAAGATCCATCATGAAGAAGTCTCTGCAACAAAGAGAAGAGCTTGGAACTGCTACATCATCACCAAGTTCCATGTCATCATTATTAAGTCATGGCTTATATAAGTGTTATCACAATGTCATATGTGTCAATATGTCTTGCCACATCATTTGTGGAATGTAATTATTTTATTTTCTAAAATGAGGAAATGTAAAATGTGTGGAAGACCAAGGGTCCCACATAGAATATGAAGAGTCACTAGAAAGTTCTAAAGTCATGAAGAGGCCTAAAGGTCACATAAGAATTTGAAAAGTCATAGAACAAGATCAAGAGTCATGTGGGAGGTCAAGAGTCACATGGGAGGTGGAGATTCACCACATTTGTTATAAATACATGCTCATAGCTCAAGAGAAGAGGACTTATGTGACTTGAACTCTTCACCTTGACTTCTCTAGCTTGGCATAGGAGAGAATATTTTTCTTTGGAGGAGTAAGTAATGACTTAATGTTCCACTATTGGGACTAGTGTGGCAACTTTGTAATTGTATATTTTGGGACTTTCAGTTAATATATGAAGCTCTAAGAGTCGATGCACTTTCATGCATATGTCGTGAATGATTGTGAGACTATTCTTTTATTGTTTACGATGTATGTTTATGTTAACACATACAAATGAAAATGAATTATTTCATTGGATTTGGTATGTATCTAATTGAATGTGCATTGTTACTTGCTTTTATGATCGATGTTATCTTGTGAACTAGTTTGCAGGTTAACTAATGATCCTCTTATGCTCATGTCCTCTTATGCTCTTGTGTGTCTATTTAGGATAGAATTATTACTTTTCGTCTAGAGGCTTGCTCTCTCTTTCCTAGTTGTTAGATCACCTTATATACATTGCAATTTTATGCCTCATAGTGTCAACTTACTTGTTTATTTCAAGAATTGTTTGTATTATATATTATGTTAATAATTGCAACCAAGGAAAATTCTAAGAGTAATGGCAACTGACTTTATTTCTAGTCGGGGCTCCTACTCCAAACAATTTGAGGTATAATTGGGACTTCATATCAGGGAGACCCCCTTGGTTGATGGATGTCTAGCACCATCAATAGTTGGCACTAAAAGGAGGACCAAAATGAAAAGTTGAGCCCATTGAGTTTGTTTTGAATGGCTCATTCCCAATTCATACTCTGAAGATGTTTTTCTAATAGATCTAATCTTAAACTTTCACTTCCCTTGAAACATTTTTACAACTTGTCTCAATTAGGGTTTGATGGCGAGAGTGAAATATCCATAGCTAAGCATACATCTCATTTTCTTAAGTTTTGTGAATCTCATGAAATCAATTGTGAAGACGTTGCTTGTAAATTATTCACACTCACTCTTGAAGGTTGAGTTAAACTATGGTGTCCTACCTTACCATTTGCTTCTATTCATTCATTTGAACAACCTTTTAAGCTTCTTCATCAAGTCTTTGATAGGTAAGATTACCGAGATGTTTTAAAAAAATTTAATAGACTTAGAATGAAACCTAATGAATCAATAGAGGATTTTTCTAATATATTTCTCCACTTGTGTTATGAATTTTCTAAAGAAGATATGGATTGGGATTTCTTCAAAGAAAATTTTCGATGCTTGGTTCAAATCTCCTTGAACCAATTTGAATCTGAATCCTTGGATAATATTGCTCTCCCACCTTTTGTTAATCATGAGACACCTTCATTCTCCCAGGAGGAACCTACTGTTTCGTTTGTCCCTTATACGCCTCCCTTTTGATTACTTGTTGGTAACATTGAGGGCCACCATAATGAATAATTACCTTCAAATCTCAATTGAATTTTTATTGTGGAAACATGTGAAATTATTCAACCTTAAAATTTTAGGCAAACTAAAAGCTCCAAACACTTCAAAAAGGGAAGGTCTGGGGTACATTCTAGAAGTGGATTCAACCCCAAAAAATAAGCCAAACCATAATCTCCAAACTATCTGAATGGGGAAGAATATATACTAAGTATTAACCTACTTCGCACTTGGCTCCAAACAGTCCTTTTGAATTTCAAAAGCATGGTGTATCAAGTATATTTAAGGCACTTGTTTTTTAATGATGCAATCCTTCTTCAATCTACCTATGAATTCACCACAATGTGAACCTCTCTCTCTTCTCCACACTCTATAATGACATAATTTTTGCATCTTCAAGGGCAATTGTTTGTAAAAATACATTTGCATCAATTTAACTTGTAAAATATATATTAAATCCCTTTGATGATAAAAAATAATATATTCTCAAAAGCCAACACATTTAATACGATAATAATACAATCATATGTAAATTTAAAATTAAAAAATATTAATAAATTAACCTATGTCTCTCTTAAACTACAAGCACCAAAAAAACCAAATTTCTTAATCTACAAACTGGAAATCTTTACACGCTAAAAGAAAAATATTAACACCCCATGAAATTTAATCCGTTTCAACCTTGTAAATTTAAAAGATACTTTTAAATTAATATTGTATTATTGATTACTTATGCTCTATTATTAACATGCCCATAATAATGTAATTTTCTCCACTAAGAAAGAAAATCACCAAATAAATCATTCTTTAACAATATGCTAATTTAACTAATTATATTTAAAAAACATCAAATTTCTCATACTTCATTGAATGATTATTTAATATAAAACAATTAATTAATTTAAAACCATCTTAAATTTATTAAGCACATAATCAATTTAAAATAAAAATAAAAATAAAAAAGTTAATCCTTTTTTTAATAAAATTTATATAAAATAACGTTATATAAATTTTATCCAAAATTATTTAATTTATATTATGCATCTTTAATTTTTTTTTATTTTTTATTTTTATTTTTTTAAAACCAGAATAAGAAATCACAACAAATACATAAATACATCTATTAGTACATAGCCATATTTTCAAAATTTATTCCTAAGTTCTCTTATCCCCCAAAATTACAATTTTTTCTAGAATGACTTGAAACTAGACAACAAAAAATGGGGTTTGTAGGTATATAATTTATAAAACCAACCCACCAAAAAATAAAATTTGCATGTCATATTATTATTAATAAATAATGTAATCATTCTTAATTGTGCAATGTCAATCCATTAATTTCTAAGGAATAGGAGAGGACATGATTAGGCCATTGATTTTTAAATCTCCAATTTCTAATTTACATCCTTCATTAGCACATAAATTTGCATCTTTATTGATATCATAGAGAACATAGAAATATGTTATTGAAGAGAACCCTTTGCGGATTTTCTAATTCTTTTCATAAGACTTTCTAATGTTTTGTCCCTTAGAGAGAATCTCTTCACCAAATGTTGAATAAAGAGGGGGTCTCCCAAAATAGTGAGAGAAACTACCTAAATTTATTTAGCTAACTAAATTCCCTAATAGGGGATACAAGTTTTAGCTTGGTTGTTTGTCATGCATCCTGAGCCCCATGAATATTCTCCAACTTCGACTTTCTTGAGACCATAGAGCACCCCTCCTCCTCCTCTTTCCACTCCTTTTTAATTATATTAAAATAACAAATAATAATATTTAGATTGCTAACACTTTTTTTTGTTGTTAAGTGAATTCTATTAACTTTGGAAACAATATATTACATCACGAGGTATGTTGTCGCGGTGAAAAAAACCCTCCAAATTTTTTCCTACACTTAGAATTTTGGAGCCTACTGGCGATCCCGTGATTTGTCGTTCCTTGATTGTTCTTAGTCACTTCATGATTAGTTGATGATTTACTATGTGTTTAAGAGATTCTAACTATTGAAGCCACTTGCTTACACATGCTAAGCCTTTTATCCATTCATAAGTGGACCTTTTCTAGCGAGCTTGAAAGTTAATTCCCACCCTTGCAAACAGGCATTACGTAATTCTCCATAATACTGCTTGTAATATCCATGGAAGTAGTGCATTGTGTAGTCTCTGATAATAATGCCTATGTAGTCTTTAGAGACAGTGCATTGCGCACTCCTCCTAAACAGTGCACTATGCAATCCATGTCGCTAGTCAGTGCACAACTTCAATTGATATATTCACTCATTCTTAGTTGTAATTGTGCTATCACTCAGGTGAGTTTTCCAAATTGTCGCTTTTGTGCACTTTTGTTGTCACATGTGTCACTTTCACTTTTGCGACTGTCGATTTTTCTTTCTTCCACCTTAACAAGTGTCATTTTTGTGTTCTCTTCACTATATCATGTGTCTCTTTCACTTTCTTATACTTTTGTAAGTGTCACTTTCACTTTCTTCAACTTTTTTAAGTGTCGTTTTCACTTTTTTCTTATTGTCACAACTGTCGCTTTAATTGTTTGTACTTCTACATGTGTTGCATTTTAACGCACCACTAGAGGCCACTCTAATGCATTATTCTCCATTAGTTGATCATATATATAATAAGAATATGTGTTAGACACTCTCTTGCAATTTATGTGCACTTTCTAGTTACAACCAACACCCCTGTCATAACTTGTATTCTAGGTGTCACAAAGTGACGTTTCAACAATCACACTTTGAAATAAGTGTCACTATGTTGTCGTTTCAAGGGATGCATGTGGATTTTGAGTTATGTGTATCCTTTTGGTGTGTGTTGATGTTATCCAAGTGTGAGATCATTGTTTTAGGACATGTTTGCATGTTTGGTTCTCTCTGCCTCACTAATCCCACACTTCCCCAATTTCTGGAATGCTCCTTGCCCGAACAACCACCCTTCTAGCTTGCCTCCCTGAACTGCACATTGCATAGTTTCAAGCCCAAGACATCATCACTTTCCTCCTAGAACTACAAACTATGCAATCATAGTGCCTAGTTTCTACCTCCTGTCCCTCAGAATTGCGTAATCTTGCCTCGCAATCAGCCTTCGACTGCTCACTATGTAATTTCTACCAGTAGTTAGTCTCATTGTCTATATGTTCTACACAACCGCATAATATTGTGGCCTAGTCTCTCTTGAACTATGAATTACGTAGTCACAATGGGAAGCCTACCTCACTATACTAGTATCTCCCTCTACTGTGTAGGTCTGTCTCTCAGTCCCACAACCACTACACATTGCACAGTCACATTCATCAAACCTTCCTCACTGCCTCCTAGAAGTATGCATTGTGAAATTATTGAGCCTCCTCCTCATCCCTACACTCTATTTTGGAGTCATTCAGTGTTGCATGAAGGATATTTTTAGACTAATATTGTCATGTCATGAGTGGATTCCATCTACAGGTATTGTATCTTGACATGACAAGATGATGCTCAAGGAGGATGCCAAGGAGATCATGCAAAAGGACACTTATGAAGTTATAAAGACTGAGATGATCATCAAGAATGAAGAGGAAGGGACACTAGATTGCAATAGAAGATGGAAGACTAATATCATGTGGAAAAATCCATATCACTAAGCTTTTGGAGAATGAAGATGAAATACACAAAAGACTTATCATGAAGATACAAGGGAGGTCATCAAGGAGAGGCTATAGGAGAACACTTATGAAGAAGGAGAAAAGGAAGGACCATCATGAAGAATGCAAAGGGACCTTGGATAAAGACAAAGATATTGACTTAGAAGGTTCTGATACTCATCCATATTCTTTAGAGGATGAAGATGAAAAACAAGAAAAGATCCATCATGAAGAAGTAACTGCAACAAAGAGAAGAGACTAGCATTGCCACATCATCATGAAGTTCCACGTCAATGTCATATGTGTCAATGTGTCTTACCGCATCATTTGTGGAATGTAATTATTTTATTTTCTAAAGTGATGAAATGTAAAATGTGTGGAAGACCAAGGGTCCCACATGGAATATGAAGAGTCACTATAAAGTTCTAAAGTCATGAAGAAGCCTAAAGGTCACATAAGATTTTGAAAAGTCATAGTAGAAGCTCAAGAGTCATGTGGGATGTCAAGAGTCACATGGGAGGTGGAGACTCACCACATTTGTTATAACTACACCCTCATAGGTCAAGAGAATAGGACTTTTGGGACTTGAACTCTTAACCTTGGCTTCTCTAGCCTAGCATAGGAGATAATATCATTCTTTGGAGGAGCAAGTAGTGACTTAATGTTCCACTATTGGGACTAGTGTTGAAACATTATAATTGTATATCTTGGGACTTTCACTTAATATATTAAGCTCTAAGAGCAGACACACTTTCATGCATATGTCATGAATGATTGCGAGACTATTCTTTCTTTGTTTATGGTGTATGTTTATGTTAACACATACTAATGAAAATGAATTATTTCCTCGGATTTGGTATGTATCTCGTTGAATGTGCATTATTACTTGCTTTTATGATTGTTGTTGTCTTGTGAACTATTTTTTAGGTTAACTAGCAATCCTCTTATGCTCACGTGTGTCTCTTTTAGGATAGTATTATTACTTTTCTTCTAGAGGCTTGCTCTCTCTTTCCTATTCGTTAAAGCACCTTATATACATTCAATTGTATGCCTCACAGTGTCAACTTACTTGCTTATTTCAAGTATTGTTTTTACAATATCTTATGTTGATAAATGAAACCAAACAAAATTCCTAAGAGAAATGGCAACCAACCGTATTTTTGGTTGGGGCTCCTACTCCAAATAATGTCAGGTCTAATTGGGACTTCAGATCAGGGAGACTCCCTTGGTTGACAGATTCATAGCACCGTCAACAGTTGGCACTAAAAGGAGGGCTAGATGACAAGTTGAGCCCATTGAGTCTGTTTGGAATAGCTCACTCCCAAATCATACTCTCGAGATGTTTTTCTAATAGATCTAATCTTCAACTTTCACTTCTCATGAAACTTTTTTACAAGTTGTCTCAATTAAGGTTTGAAGGCAAGAGTGAAATATCCATAGCTGAACATACATCTCATTTTCTCAAGTTTTGTGAATATCATGAAATCAATTGTTAAGATGTTGCTTGTAAACTATTCACACTCACTCTTGAAGGTTGAGTTAAACTATGGTGTCATACCTTACCATATGCTTCTATTCATTCATTTGAACAACATTTCAAGGAGCTTCTTCAAGCCTTTGATAGGTAAGATTACTGAGATGTTTTAAAAAAAATAATCGACTTAGAATGAATCATGATGAATCAATAGAGGATTTTGCTGATAGATTTCTCCATTTGTGTTATGAATTTTCTAAAGAAGATATGAATTGGGATTTCTTCCAAAAAAAAATCGGTGCTTGGTTGAATCCTTGGTTAATAGTGATCTCCCAACTTTTTTTAATCATGGGACTACTCCATTCTCCCAGAAGGAACCTACTTTTTCCATTTGTCCCTTATCTCCTCCCTTTTCATTTCCTAACAAGGTATTCTCTTGATTTATTGTTGAAGTTGGGAATTTTTAAAATCAAATTGTTGGTCCTCTTCTTCCTCCTTCTTTTTCTTCCCATGGTCAATATCTTATTCGAATAAACTTTCTGCGTTCTAATAAATTCATAGAGCCCAAGGTGGAGGTTGATCCCTTGAATTTTCATGATCACAATGCACATAATCCTGATCATGAACCTGCCTCCCTGTGAGGTTTCAAGAATTACATATCAACGCCTTTCCTGTGAAAACAAAATTAATCTTTGCCCTAGTGTTCCATTGGGCATGGAGTCTATTTTGCAAAAGAAAGAAAGAAAGAAAAATAAAAACTGGAAAAACATATTTACAATGAAAAGGCTTTAAAGACTTAAATGAAAAAAGGTTTCAAGAACGCCCATTTACTGCGCCATCAAAAACTGCTTCTCCTCCCATGCTTTTCAGCATGAAGGTATTGTTCTCTTGGATTTGAGAAATGATAAAAGGCCTTCTTCCATTTGTCCCTTATCTCCTCCCTTTTCATTTCCTAACAAGGTATTCTCTTGATTTATTGTTGAAGTTGGGAATTTTTAAAATCAAATTGTTGATCCTCTTCTTCTGCCTTCTTTTTCTTCCCATGGTCAATATCTTATTCGAATAAACTTTTTGCGTTCTAATAAATTCATGGAGCCCAAGGTGGAGGTTGATCCCTTGAATTTTCATGATCACAATGCACATAATCCTAATCATGAACCTGCCTCCCCGTGAGGTTTCGAGAATCACAGATCAATGCCTTTCCTGTGAAAACAAAATTAAATCTTCGCCCTAGTGTTCCATTGGGCATGGATTCTATTTTGCAAAAGAAAGAAAGAAAGAAAAATAAAAACCGGAAAAACATATTTACAATGACAAGGCTTTAAAGCCTTAAACGAAAAAAGGTTTCAAAAACCGCCCATTTACTGGGCCATCAAAAACTGCTTCTCCTCCCATGCTTTTCAGCATGAAGGTATTGTTCCCTTGGATTTGTGAAATGATAAAAGGCCTTGTCCAGAAAGCATCAAACTACCATGATTGCCTTTCTTTTCTTTTAGTGCATCCCACTTCAGAACCAAGTCTCCAACCTGAAAATTATCTGTTTTTGTATTTTTGTCAAAAGCTTCCTTGATCTTTTTCTGATGTGTTGTAGCCTTTTCAACCAGTTGTTCTCTAATTTGATGTACCTCTGCCAAATCAACGATCCTTTTTGCCATGTATTCTTCCTCATTCTGTTCTTGTTGCAGGAACTTTGCCACAGGGAGAGTCAACTGAATTGGGAACACGACCTCAGTGCCATATACCAGCCTGAATGGAGAATTCCCTTTGGATTTCTTAACGGTCACTCTGTCGGCCCATAGTGCATATTTGAGCTTAGAATCCCAATTCTTTTTGTTGTCTTCCAGCAGCTTTTTAGTTATCCTAATTAGGATTTTGTTTGAAGATTCTGCTAAACCATTGCCTTGAGGGTAATAGGAGGTGGAATGAACTAGCTTAATGCCCATTGAATTACACATTTCCACCAATTCTTTTGCCCTGAAGGCTGCTGCATTTTCTGTGACTAATTTATGTGGACAACCAAATCTGGTAAAGATATGCTCTGTCAAAAACTTCATGACCACATTATGATCAGCCTTTCTGGTCGGGATTGCTTCAATCCACTTAGTTAAATAATCAATGGCTACTAATATCCATCTGTGCTGGCCACTGGAATGTGGATTGATTTCTCCAATGAAATCCAAGCCCCACTGCTGAAAAGGTCCTTTTGCATGTATTGGTTTTAAGGGCGGGGACTTCAACTGTTGTTTCCCTTCAAATCTTTGGCACCTGTCACAAGATTTAACAAATGAAAATACAATAGAAAATAAGGTGGGCCAATAGTACCCAGCTCTGAGGATCTTATGGGCAGTGGTTTTCCAATAATGGAGTCCTCCACACATGTTGGAATGAAACTGCTGCATAACCTCCATTGATTGTTCTTTGTCTAGACACCTCAAAAGCATTCCAGATGGATCCCTCCAGTAGAGCAGATTTTCACTAATGCAATATTTAGCTGCCCTAAGCTTAATAGTTCTGGCTTGACTTGTGCTTAAGCCTGGAGGAATTTCTAGCTTCAGCGAGAAATTAGCTACTGTAGAGTACCAATCACAAGAAGCTAGATTTTCTACCACAGACTACTTTCTCTCCGGTTCAGCTGCTTCCTCTCCTTCTGTTTGACCCTTTTCTGCATCTGTGCTTATGAGATTTATGTCCAATGTTATGCAATTTTCTTCAGCCAATAGTCTAGCAAGGCCCTGACCTCTGACAGTTTGGTGGGCTTCAGTTCTATATTAAATTCAATCATCTTTTCAATCCATTTAGCCCTTCTTCCGTCAGCATCAAGTTGCGTTAAGACTTCTTTTATTGCAACAGAGGGTACATATGCAATTATCTTGGAATGCAAAATGTAAACTCTGAAAGCTTTCAAAGATTTGATAAGAGCATATGCTTGTTTCTCAATGATATCATACCTCAATTCAGCGTCCCTTAAGGTTTTCCTGAAAAATTTCACTGGATGCTCTGAGCCTTCTTCATCTGCTTGCAATAAAATTACTGCAAGGGTGTCATTAGAGGCAAAAGAAAATATATGGAACTCCTTGCTGTAATCTGGACTGCTTAAAGTGGGAGCCTCCATAATAGTTTTCTTAACAAACTCAAAGGATTTTCTGGCTGCCTCAGTCCATTTGATTTCCGATCCCTTCTTCAACATGGAGGTAATATGCTTCACTAATTCTGCAAAATTTGGGATAAACCTCCTTACAAAATTTATCTTGCCCAGAAAGGACTGGATGTCCTTCTTTGATCTTGGGACAAACAAGGTTTG
Source organism: Pinus taeda (assembly GCA_000404065.3). Classification (NCBI taxonomy): domain Eukaryota; kingdom Viridiplantae; phylum Streptophyta; class Pinopsida; order Pinales; family Pinaceae; genus Pinus; species Pinus taeda. Next base: position 24,811 of record APFE030099734.1, read on the forward strand.
TATTGCTTTTACTCTTTCTGGGTCAATTCGGACACCTGCAGCAGAACAATGTGTCCCAATAGCTTGCCTTCTTCTAAAGCAAACTGTGACTTTTTAGGATTGACTGAAATCCCAAACCTTCTGCACTTCAGGAACACTTTCCTCAAATGTTGTAAATGGTCTTGATGACTGCTGGAGTATATTGTTATATCATCAAGGTAGATAAGGACAAATTTATCCTTCTCTCCCACAAATGCTATATCCATAGCTCTCTGAAAGGTGGCTCCAACGTTCATTAACCCAAAAGGCATCTTGGAATACATAAAAGTGCCCCAAGGAGTGGTGAATGCAGTCCTCTCTTGATCATCTGGATGTACAACAACCTGATTATACCCTGAAAATCCATCCAGGAAAGACATCACTTTGGCTTCTGAGACTTTTTGCAGCAAATGCTCCATCTTGGGTAGAGGATAATTGTATTTCTTAGAGAATTTGTTTAAGTTCCAAAAATCAACACAAAGCCTGATTTCTCCACTCTTCTTCCTCACCACTACTAGGTTGGCTACCCACTTGGAATATCTTAGGGGACTATGATTTTGGCAGCTAGCAACTTTTTTATTTCCTTTTCAATCAGGGGGAGGAGCAGAGGGTTTATTGGTCTCAGCTTCTGCTTGAAAGGTATGGTGCCTTTCTCTAAAAGGATTTTATGCTGGATGATCTTCTTGTCATATGTTTTCAGGTCACCATATTCCCAGGCAAAGACATCAGCAAATTGTTTCATTAAATTGCAGTATTCAGCACTTTGGTGAGTAGACAGATGGGCGGATAGATTTATGTATCTTGGCTGACTTGGGCTCCCTACATCATGCTTACAGACTGCAGACTGATCTTCATTTTGGGTAGCTTTATAGGGCACATCATTCTGGTCAAACAATCTTTCTAGAGGAATTAAACCCTTTGGAATATGATTGTTGGGAAGCTGGACAATGCTATCTTTACCAATTTTATTTCTAAGTTGTGATTGGGGGGTTTCTTCCAAGGCTTCATTCTCTTGATCAATTTGCATTTCAGAAAATTCATCAATGACTTGCAGGAACCTAGTCACTTCATCATCATCTTCGAAAACTTTCCAATGCTAGACATTATCAAGCAAGGATGGTTTGTATTTCATTTGGACTTCATAAACTAGTTTGGGAGACATGGGAGGGATGAACATGCTAGCAGACACAAGAAGGGAATCAGCAAGCTGATTTTTGGCTCTAGGGATGTATGAGATACAAAAACTAGCAAAAGAATCTTTGAGTCTCCATACCTCATCTCTGTATGCTTTCAGCCTTGGGTGCTTTGCTTGAAATGTTCTATTTACTTGCTGAATGATCAGATCAGCATATCCAAACACCTTTACGCTTTTGATTCCTCTATCTTTAGCTACACTAAGGCCCAATATCAGAGCCTCATACTTTGCTATATTGTTAGTGACTTGAAAAGCTAGCTTAAAAGACAGATGTGTACATTCTTCTTCTGGAGATATCAGCACCACCCCTGCTCCTGCAGTCTCCCTGGAACATGCTCCATCAAAGAACATCTCCCAAACTTGACTTCCTTTCTCTTCCTCAACCTGATTTGTTGGTTTCTTGATCTGCATTGAGGCCTTCTGAGATTCTTCTATTTGGAGTATACATGCTCCAAAATCAGTGTCCACAACATAAATAGGATGATTGGACGGGTATTTTTCATCAGCGATAATGTATGCCAGTTGTGCTTCTCTATAGAGTCTCCTGCTTTCTCCTCCAAAAACTGGGACGGTGGCATAAGATAAGTCATTTTGTAGCGTCCCACCTAGTCTCTTAATCCATCCTCTAGACAACATCGTGCCAAACTTAGGAGGTACATCTGCTACCACAATGTCCATCACCATACTCTTCATGGAAAGCTAAGTTAGGGTAAAGGCTAAATCTTTAATCAGTCCCAGAGATCTCACCTTTCTTGAATCAAAGGAGAATAGATCATGGTATGGTTTGGTGATATTAAGGCATAACTCTTCCATGACAGCGTTTGGCATCAGATTGTGGCTAGCCCCAGTGTCTAGCAGGCAATTATGGAGGATTTTATCATGAACGGTCAAGGAAACATAAAAAGATGGAGAATTATTATCAGCAGGTTCAGTCATTGGGCTAAGCACAACTGCAGTCCTATCATCTTGCAAATTGACAGAGTCAATGGAGGTTTGTGTGGCTTTCAGCTCAAGAGCTTCAAGGATAGGCTTTCTAAACACTTCACTCTTTACAAGTTCTAACAGAGGTACAAATATTTTCAACTTTTGGACTTCTAATTCAAAACTGAAAGGGGAAGGGGACTTGTCAAGACCTCTTACCTCTTAAGCTGGCACTTTGAGGATGAGTGGGTCGGCTGCTGTTCCTTTCTGTCTAGCATTCTGTGGCTCTGTCTGGACAACAACTTTTTGGGCACGACTCTCCCTGGCATTGTTTTCTTGTGACCTCAGATTATATCTTTGTTGTTCACCAGTTTGCAGAACAGCTTCCATGTCCCACTCCAAACTGTCTTGGTCCTGCAGCGACAATTCTTCATATGCAACCAATGTCAAAAATGCAGCACTGCCTTTATCTTCCGTGCAATGAATTTCATCCTCATCTTCAAACTGCTCCTCCTCCATGACTACATTATGGAAAGGAGCCTTAACCTTTTGATCTTCATTTTTTTCTTTACCTCTCTGAATGATTTGCAATTGTTCATTTGTTCTTCTGAATGGATTTGGATTTCCTGGAGAAAATGTGCCTGGAAGTCTTATCTTCCCAGAGTGTTGCTCGACCTCCAGCTTAGATAATTTAGCAGCCAATGACTCGATCATCCTGGTCATTTTATCAAATTTGGGATCAGAAGATGAGGCAGAGGAAGAAGAAGCCTCACCTCTCTGCCTCCTCCTGTCAGCATGACTTCTGAGTTTTTTTGCAGCCATAATATTAGATTCTACTTCTAGGGTTGTATCCTGCATGTCAGCCAGAGTAGCGCATCTTCTTTCTCTCAATAGAAAACAGAAATCAGAGTCAAAGGCACTGGCATAAGCAAGTTTGGCAGAGGTGGGGGTAGGCTTTACCTCAGCTAGTATCTTACTATACATACGATTGAATCTTTTATTAAAATCAGGCAGTGATTCCCCATTTCCCCTCTTTAGGTTTCCAAACTCAATAAGGTAGTATAGCAAGTCTTTTTTATCTCCCCAGTGTTTCAAAAATGCATCATCCAGGGCTTCAATATCAGCAATGGATCTAAGTGCCAGTTCTCTTAACCATTTTCTAACCTCTCCATCGAGGCTCTGGACAAAAACTCTCATCCACACATCATTTTCACTAATATCTAGGTTATCAGCATAACTGTAAAATGATTCAAGGTGTTCTTCAATTGTTACCCCCTCTGTACTAGTGAACTTAGGCATGTATTTCTAGTACTCTCCTGCAGGCATGGCATTCAAAGGAACAAGCAAGACCAAGGGTCCATACCTAGCAGCTACGATTCTTTCCATCTTTGTGGGTGCTTGCTGGCCCGCCATGACTGGGGTAGTTGGAAGGATACTGGTAGATTGAATAGTGGGGAACAATGAAATGGATGACAGAGACAAGGGAATATGATGGACTGTACGGGAAACTCTCTTTGGACTTAGATCCAAAGGGGAACTAAAAGATAAAGGAGATTTATGAATCTCTAAAGGTGATTCTTCATTATCAATACTAGGCTCTAATTCTTCAAACTGTGTATTCTCGATTATAACCTTCTCTTGCAGAGATACATAAGATTTCTTAGGCTTACCTAATCCTGATGCTCCTTTCTGTGATGTTTTCTTCGACTTGACAATCTTCTCAAGGTCAGGTATTGGTTTGCCTGGTGATTTATGAGGATTTCTTCGAGTATGGCTCACAAACTGATCCAGGACTATGATGTGGAGTCACCAAAGGTTGGTCTTCCTCCAATGGAGTCGCTAGATAGATGATTACAACAAGAAATGTGCCTAGACCTTATCTATCATCAAAATCTGGAACTGTGTCATTTTCCGAGGGAAGCTGAGCTTCAATCTCCTCTCCCCGACAACGACGCCAATTATATTAGCACTCCAGGAAACTCTCCTAGGTTGCAGCTCGGAGATGCCTAGTAACATATAATCTTCAATATTGTTTTCTGAACTATTGGAATGAAAGATGGTTTGGATCAAGCTAGATAACCATTTCAACTCTGTTTTTACTCAAGACATGCATGAACACCCTCAGCTTTACGAGGCTTTAGACCACTAATGCTCAATAGTTTGTAGATTAGGTGAATATGGAGAATACTGACCACAACAGCAAATGCCCAAGACCTTGTGATGGCCAGCTGTGACCAGTAAAAAGGTTTGCAAATCTATTTCCTAAGGCACATACAGGATGACAACTCTTTGGCACTAAATAAACAGAAACTTGCATAACACATTCAATGATACTAGACTTCAACACAGAGGTGGGATGACAGCCCTTCTAATGCTAAATATCAAGAGCACATGAACGAATGCATAATAGCACAACCTAGAACAGAGTAGAAATGGAAATTGAACATATAACAGTAAAAGAAGCTTATATTGCTAGAATGAAGATGAGAAGCTTGAGTAGCAAAGTCTCAATAGTCTCCAAAATTTGAACCCTTGTTACATGTAGTTTTCTACCTTTTATAGGCCCTTTACAATGCTCCCGAGCTCTCTAGAAGGCTCGGAGTCTTAAACTTGTCTGATCTGTCCCTTAACCGTTTGATTCCCTCAATAGGCAGGCATGGCTCAAAGATTTTCTTCTTCTGATAGAGGAATAACATATTTGGATATCTTGGGCAGCCTGCTGTGATGCCTGGGAGCTCTCTCGTGCCAAAGATGCCCCATCATGTTTGTTAGGATGACTGTTGCGCTAACAGGATTGTTAATGCTCTATGACTTCGTTTGGTTTAGGTTGCAGCGTGCAGTGGTCCTTCTCCTTCCTTTTCTGGGCTCTGTTTATCAGAAGCTGTCTTTTTGCCGAATCCTTTTCCTGGTGTGGGTTGCATCGTGTTGTGTTGTCGCCTTTCCACTTCCTTTTCTGGGCTCTGTTTGCCGGGTGTTGTCTTTCTGTCGAATCCTTCTTCTGGTATGTAACATGACTACAAGACTCCTCTAAGGATGGCTTGCCGCCTGAACCTGTAATGGAGTGGCTATCGTGCCTATGAAATCCCTGCACCGGTCCCTTTCAGATGATAGCCACAAATGTTTTTCTTTTTTTTGTGGTTGTTTGGGTCCTAAACAGCGAAAACGATGCGATACTGCTAAATCCCGCCCATCATTGTCCTTTTCGGACTTCAAAAAGTCTATAAACATGACTAATTCCTTTATCGGGTCTACCCTTCAGGTCGCTGTCGCATGTCGCACTGCCCCTAGGTTGCTTTGTATTTTGTTTATACAACGAAAATGCACGAAAAACCATTGCAAACGGCTTTAGCGCGGACCTGAAATAATATGCAATATAGTGTTATATAACCGTCGGGTCCAGTTATCACACCGCAAATAAGTATATGCCCTCTGGCCCTTTGTGAAGCGCTGCTGTGATACGTCGATTTGCGATCCTGCGATGCGAAGTGGGCCCTTCGATAGTGATCCTTCATCGTTGATCGCAAATCGCAGTCACACTTGGTCCACGTTTACCCTGCCAGCTTACCTCCGCCGATGCGTTCTGCCGACGCGATATTACGATGCGATCTGATCGCAATCGTATATCGCTATATGTAAAGGCCCTGCCCCCCGGTCTTCCAGATCTACGATTCGCCGATTATATCTGGGCCATTGATCGGCCAGATTGAACGACTGTCGTGCATCCATTGTTTAAGCCTGCGCCTGTGGGTTTTTTCATGGTTTTAGAGTGTTTTAGGCCTCTTGATAGTGTATTGCCGACCTTCCAAGGGCTTTCCAGCTGCGACTATTTCGATCGGTGGATGACCTTTGACAAAAATGAAGATTTCAAGAGCATGAATGGATCCCTAGGCATGTTTTAAAGCAGATTTGCAAACTTTGGGAGTGTTTTGAATCCATTTTTGATCCCTTTGCCAGTAGAGCTAACAATTTCTTTACAAGACACCTTCCATCCTCCATCATCTACATCTCATAGTTTTTTGTACACTAATTCACTTGATCTATATGCTCCACCAACATGTTTTTTAGATACTTTTGATCCTCAATTTACTGCTCCAAGTTTTAGTCAGGTATAGGATGATCACACTTCACAGATAGAGGAGGAGAAGGGTGAAGATGATTTTAGAATCTCTTTCATTTTTTAAAATCCTCTATGTCAAAATGATGCTTCTACTTTCTTTGTTGATCAAGAATTTCAACATCTTGGTAATCATTCAAATAAAATCAAAGACCATCGAAATCAGGTCATGGTAAACCATCACCCTAACAACCACGACTCCACTAATATGCATGGTGATGAGTGCCTAAGTACATTGTATGACCTTTTGTTTTCACAAGAAGACTTGGATTTGCAAAGCTTTGATCTCGAATCTGTCTTAATCATAGAAAAGTTTCTCGCGAGAATTTCTTCCTCGGCTCACCAACCCTATGTGGAGATGTGTGTAGTGAATCAATTGATATATCATGTTTGAAATCCACACAAGGTGATAATGTTTCCGATGATGAAGAAGATGATTTAGAGATTGTTGAACATATCTCTTACAATTTGGGTATTCTATTTGATGATGTTAGGACATTCGATGAGACTAATTCCAACAACTGCCATTTGGTTCATAATATTCATGTTGAAATAATTGATGATAGTTGTCTTCACACAAATGTTGACCTGACCATGCATTCAAAATTCAATAATTCAAAATCTGAAATTCTAGGGATTTGTCAGGGATTCGAGGCACTTCAACTTAAGTTGATAGTTATGTCACGATCTTACAATCTTGATGAGGTCCCTGAACTAGGTCAAATTAAAATTCTCTCACATAATTCTTTTCTCAACATTATTTCATGGGATGTAAGCTCTTTCTTGAAGGATTTTTATCGTTTTCAAGTTAATTTTCTTAATCCTAAAGATAGAATCTCTGATCAGATAGAATATTCTTGATTGCCTAATTTTTCTTTGTGCAAATCCCTTTCATCTAACCCAGGACTAGAATGCATATCATTCCTAAATGTATAGAGCTATGAAGCTTATCATTATGATTATCAAGATAAAGATCATAATTGGATGAAGAATTCATATATGTTAAGTGCTTTTGTTAACAATCAACTCCTAATATTTATTGTGAATGTTATGAAGCTATTCATTTGTGTTATGGCCCAATCAATCTTTTTGAGTAGCACTCAACTTTTTAATTACTTAGTGGATCAAAAGCCCCATGCTGATATGGACATTAGATTTGATTTTACATATCCTTCTAACCTTTTGTCAACATGTTATTCTAATTGGATTCCAAAATTTACATATCCAGTAATTGCTTTTAATTCCCTAAGCTTTCTTATTTCTAGTATAGTATGGAATTAGCCAGAAACGGAACCGAGTGAATCTTGTAAGTCTAGTTACTAATCTGATCATAACACTAGGGCTAACAATTGTCATTCAAATAATAATTTTCCCATTAGTATATCCAATGATAGTTGTTTTACATCGGTTGAAATTATTGAACCCATTGATCTTTATGATTTATCATTCCATTGTTTAGATACTTGTCAAGCAGTTGAGGCACTTCAGCCTTTGCTGATGTTTATGTTAGGTCCTCACTATTTTGAAAAGGTTTATGAACGAAATCATGTTATCTTTTCTTTTCTAGATTCTCCCCATGATTCAAATGTAGTAATTGAAAGTTTATTTTCGCAAGAGCTTCAGGGTTTTCAAAAGGATTTTTTTGGATTTCATGATCAAATCTATGATTAGGCTAGAGCAATCTTACTTAACAGGATATTTCGTTAATAATAATTTTTTATCCTTCTTGATGTTTGCTAAGAATGAGAACTTATATGGATTGGATCATTATATTGTTTGTCATCCATATTGACACATTTGGAGTGGAAAAAATGGAAGAATCAACTCATGGGTCCATTTTTACCAGTGGGACCCAGTTTGGTGAAACGGGGTTTGAAACCTTCCGAGAGTGTTTTGAGGCATCAAATGATTTTTATTTATTTATTTATTTTTATTTTTTTTGGGTGGGTGGTTGGGGGGGGGGAGGGACGGGGGGTGGGCGGCACTTTTTGGTCTTGAATGTTGCACAATTTCATGTTACTCTACATGTAGATATTTTTCCAATGGAAAAATAAGCGCATCAATTGAAGTTTGTATGCAAAAGTTATGCCACCCAAAAGTTGACCTTCCTGTTTCACACCTATAATTGGGGAGGATGCCACGTCAACCCCCATTATTCATGGAAAATGGGCTAGCCACATGTTTTCTATGTAAAATACTCTAGAAGAGTCTATATTGTAACTCTATTTAACAGTTGATGTAGTCAAACTTAACCACTAGTAGACTATCAGACTGTGTTATAATCGGGCCACTAGGAGGAAGAGGCATTCCAATCCATTCTTTTGAGAGCATTTTGTTCCATAGATGAGCAAAGATAGGCAGGAGAGATAGAAGGTAGAGAACACATAGAGGCTATGTGCACTGTAGCGACCCATGGGCCATAGACATTACTTCTTTGTACCTTCAACCATATTTTCTAGACAAAGAAAGATAGAAAAGTGGCCTCACCTTCCAACTGGGTTTTCTCCCAAAAGGGTTTCCCAGAGCATATTTTTTGTCTTATATGTGTGGGTGAGATTATTTTATCATTCTCTACTTTTCTGCATAATTTTCATTTGTATACATGCACTAGTTACAGTAAAATATACAAATCTAGAGATTAAATAAAACTGTAATAGTGTAGAATTTCATATTTTTAATATAATATTGTCAGATTTGTTGTGACGAACTGTCCAGTGGAATATCCATGACAATTTACAGATCATTTGGTATCAGAGCCAGTTTTATTTGGGTATTTTTTCAATATTGTAGGGATCTAGATCAACATGACCAAAAATCATAAAACCCTAATCATGCTCAACGAATCTATAAATGAACTTCGTGATCCTATAGAGGTGAGGCTTATGCAGTTGGAACAACAAGTCATAGATATCAACTGTAATGTAAGCCTCCTCATGGTGGCCTTGAATAGAAGCTAGGTATATTTGGAGAATATGGGGGTTTGAATGCAGAGGACAAATCAGAGTGGGGATCAGAAGATCAGGGAGAAACAGAGAACCAATCGAAGAAAGGACCCAAAAAAGATCAACCTAGTTCGAGTGTCATGAACCAATCACAGTACCTATTTAAAAATGGAAGAAAAAGGTTGATATCAAGTCGTACCACAATGAGGTTAACTCTCTAAAGTTGAACCATTGGTTGCAGGAACTAGAAGTTTATTTAGTGTCCATCAGATCGAGGAAGGGAAAAAGATCTCATTTGTGTGGTTGAAATTAGAGGGCCATGCACTGACTCGGTGGGAAAGCCATACGGAAACCCTGAGGTTGGAGGGATGACCTCTAGTAACTAAGTGGGAGGATTTCAAAACCCTCATTAAGTCATAGTTTTATCCCAATGGGCATGTGGAGGACCAATGGATATGGTGGCATTAATTCAAGAAAAGTCGGGCCAAAGCATGTAGGAGTACACCATGAAATTTAGAAAGATGCTATAATGTTGGGTATCTCTCCAAATAACCCAGATGTACTCCTCAAGAATTTGGGGGGTCTACACTGCCATCTACATGAGCAAGTGATGTTGTTCAAGTCCAAATCTATGGATGAGGCTTGTGTACAGGCACAATGCATAGAGAACATAGGCCTAAAAAGAGCACAATCAAGTGGGTCGAAGGAGAAGGAGCAAAAAGAAGCTTCTAAGGAGGGGAAGAAGAAGCAAAAAGGGGGCAACGTTAAAAATACAGCAACCACATTACGCTAGAGCAAATATCCTAGCAATCACTTCAACCACTACAACGTTGATGGCCATACAAAGGAGAAGAGCTAGAAGTTGTATCCAAAGATAAACCTGAAGAACAAGAAGAAGAATCTCATGGCCACTGATTTGAGAGACCAACTTGAAAGCAACTCGGATGTGGATGAGAAGATCGTTTGTACATTAGTGCAGAAGGAAGTGAATATGAGTATCCTTCAAGAGCAGGAAGAGAAAGAAATGGCCAAACTCTTCCATATAAATATAGAGGTCAAGAAGACAAATATTGATGCTTTGTTTGACTTAGGATCGCAGACGAATCTCATTGCAACACAACTGGTCAAGAAGTTGGGTATGGAAGTTTGTGATCGTCCAAACCCCATCCATTGGGATGGGTAAATAAAGATGCAGAGTTGAAGGTAACAAAACAATGTAAAATTAGAATTGCCATCAATGTTGATTTTATTGATGAAGTAGATCTAGATGTGGTTCCCCTTGATGTATGTGGAGTCGTGTTTGGGAGTCCATACATGTACATGTGCGATGCAATATTCATGAGGAGAGCCAACTAATATTGGCTCATCAAGGATGGAAAATCATTCATCATCAACGCGCACAAAGGTAAGTCAAAAATTTTGTTGGTAAGTGCCAACCAAGCTAAGAAATTGATCAGTTCCAGCAAGAAGTATGTTTTATTGTTTTTAAAAGAAAGTTAGTATGTAAAGGAGTCAATAAGAGGTAAGGCATCCATGGAGGGGTGTACTAAGAAATAGAAACAATAATTGGAGGAGTTGTTATATAAATACTGGGAAGTGTTTTGAGAGTCTAAAAGGTTACCACCTAAGAGAGAAGTGGAGCATGAGATCCAGCTATTGCTAGACTCCCCATTGCCAAATATTGGGTTGTACACGCAGTTTGTAATAGAAGCGAGGTGAAGAAACAACTGCAACATCTACTGGAAAAGGGTGTCATTCGTCTGAGTACATCATCATATGGGTCACCCATCATCATTGTGTATAGATTATAGGGCGTTGAAAAAAATCGCGCTCAAGAATAGATACCCCCTGCCGAGGATAGATGATTTGTTGGATTAGTTGCAAGAAGCAAAATACTTCACCAAGCTAGACTTGAAGTCTGGATATCACCAAGTTCGAGTCAAAGAAGAAGATACATGGAAAACCACCTTCAAAACCATGAGAGGTTTGTATGAGTGGTTAGTCATGCCAATTGGCCTATGTAATGCACCAATAGCGTTTATGAGATTAATGAATGATATAATGTGCCCTTTTATAGATTCATTTGTTATTGTCTATTTGGATGATATACTGGTATATAGTGCTATCTGGTAGGAGCATATGTAACATTTGACGCAAGTATTGGAAACATTGAAGAAGAACCAATTGCTAGCAAATCTCAAGAAGTGCAAGTTTGCGTAGTATTATTTGGTGTATTTGGGGTATGTGAGCGGTGGGGGAGAGTTGAATATAGATCCTTCCAAGATAGAGGCCATCATGAAATGATCGGTTCCTACTATTTTTTCTGAGGTCGGGAGTTTCATTGGGGTAGCACAGTACCTGAGGAAATTCATAGCCTCATTTTCAGTGACAGTAGCACTGCTCCACGCCATAACAACAAGTGGCAAGAGTTTCCAGTGGGGAAAAGGTCAGCAAAGGGCTTTCAAAAAGCTAAAGAAGAAGATCAGCCAAACATCAATTATGGCATTACCAAACTTGCAGCAACCCTTTAAAGTGGAAACAAATGCGAGTGGGTATGTTATGGGAGTTGTCTTGATGCAGGGAGGAAGGCTTGTATGCTACCATTCTGAATTATTTCATGGGGAAATTATTAACTACCCTACCTACGATAAGGAGCTCTATGCCATGGTGCAAGCTGTGAAGAAGTGGAAGCATTATCTGATGGGAAAGGAGACAGTAATCCACACAGATCACCAATCGTTACAGTACTTGCAGGCCTAAAGAAAGCTATAACAGACCAAGCATTACAAGTGGATGGGGTTTTTACAACAGTTTCATTTGGTGATCAAGTATAAGAAGGGTAGCACAAACAAGTTGGCTGACATGATTTCAAGGCCACCCACATCAAATATTACAACTTTGGGGAATCTTATGCACATGGAACCATTCACCCATGATGCATACAGAGAGGTATATTCAGTGGATGAGGACTTCAAGGAGGTGTATCAACATTTACAGAGTCAGACTCATGTGCATGATGGCGATAACACCGTTGACTACCATCTCCATGATGGGTTACTTTGTAGATTGGATAAGCTATGTGTTCCTAAAGGTGAGAAATTGCAGTTGATTAGAGAGGATAACACCTCCAAGGTTGTATGACACTTTGGTGTAGGGAAGATCATGGCTAACTTTGAGAGGTATGTTTATTGGCTCAAGATGCAAGAGCAGGTAGCTAGGTTCATAAGAGGATGCATGTTTTGTTGTTCCAGCAAGCCTAATAATAGGAAAGAGGGTCTATATCATCCCTTACATGTACCTACTCGTCCTTGGGAAAGCATTTCCATGGACTTTGTGGGAGGTTTACTGACAACCAGGAAGGAACATGACTACCTATTCGTCGTAGTTGATAGGTTCAACAAGATGTGTGTTTTGATGCCCTATAAAAACACCATCAATGGGCAATAAGCAACAAAATTATTCTTTGGACAGGTCTGGGTGCACTTTGGGATACCAAGGAGCATCATTTTAGACAGGGATACAAGATTTCTCAGTGCATTATGGACTACATTGTGGGAGAAGATGGACACGAAGTTGAAGAGATCTACAACATTCCATCCACAGACAGATGGGCAGACAAAAGTAGTCAACAAGATGGTGGTGCAACTTCTAAAGGGATACAACAAGAAGCATCCAAAGATGGATGAAAATATAATTTATATACAACATTCTTACAACATAACAATCCATGCTTCTACAAGAAAGTCCCCATTTGAAACTTGTTTTGGATATTTTTCGCCTTCACCATTGGACATTGCATATGGACAACAAGGAGGAGTGAGGGAAGATCTTACAAGAGATGCTTTGAGGGATGAAAAAATTATAGAGAATATCAGGCAGATCCATCTACAGGTATAAGAAACATTGTAGAAGTTATAGGAAAAGTATAAGGCTAGGCATGATCAACACAGAACAGAGAAATTGTTCAAGGTGGGAGACAGAGTATGGTTACAGTTGAACAAGGAGAGGCTACAGGGGCCTCATAATAAAATAAAGGCTCTAAGGTATGGCCCCTTTAAGATACTGGAAATGGCAGGTAAATATGCCTATCGACTTAATCTACCACCATATATGTGCATTTACTTAGTTGTGAATGTAAATAATTTGAAACTCTACGAGCCTTCCATGCTAGACCAGGAAAAGGAACAGGTCCTACCTTCCGGGGAGGATTTGGCACCAGATGCTTAGGCAAAGTTGACAGAAGATACAATTTTTCAAAAGAGTTCCAAAATTACAAGATAGGGGCAGCATGACCTTTGGTAGATTGGATTGAAGGGACAACTTCCAGGCAAAGTTAAATGGTACACTAGAGAGAAGGTGGAGGAAACTTTTCCTGACCTCATTAAGTAAAATCTTCCGGGGACCAAAATCCTACCAAAATGGGGTGGTGTGATCCATATTGGATAATTATATCATTTTTCATCCATCTTGATGCATTCATAGTAGAAAAAATGGAGGAATCAACTCATGAGACCATTTTTACTAGTGGGACCCGATTTGGCGAAACGAGGTCTGAAACATTCTAAGAGCGTTTTGAGACATCAAACGACATTTTTTTTGGGTAAAACTTTACTATGTTATTTCCACACCACTTCATGTTATTCTACACACAAATATCTTTACAACTGTGCAAGAATCACGTCAATCAGAGTCTGTATGCAAAAATTATGTCACTCAGAAATTGACCTTCTTGTTTTCACACCTATAATTCGGGAGGATACCGCGTAAATGCCCATTATTCATGTAAAAGGGACTAGCCACGTGTTTTTGATGTAAACAACTCTAGAAGAGTCTATATTGTAACTCTAGTTAAGAGTTGATATAGTCAAACTAAACGACTAGTAGGCTATCGGGTTGTGTTATAACTAGGACACTAGAAGGAAGAGCCATTCCATTCCATTCTTTTGGGATAATTTTGTTCCATAGTTGAGCAAAGATAGCTGGGAGAGATAAGAGGTAGAGCACATATAGAGGATATGTGCACTGTAGCAGTGCACGGGCCACATAGATTACTTCTTTGTATCTGTAGCCATATTTTCCAGATATAGAAAGAGAGTGAAGCGACCTCACCTTCCAGCTAGGTTTTTCCCCAACAGGGTTTCCCAAAGCATATTTTGTGTGTGTGTGAGATTATTTTATTGTTCTCTACTTTTTTGCATAATTTCCATTCGCATACATGCACTAATTATAGTAAAATCTACATATCTAGAAATTAAATAAAACTGTAATAGTGTAGAATTTCACATTTTGAATATAATATTGTCAATTTTGTTGTAACAAACTATCTAGTGGAATATACATGGTAGTTTACGAATCAAGAACACAGATAAAGGTACATTCACAAGAAAATTTCAAGGTTTGTATCATTGTTGTTCTGATCGGAAAGGTAAGGCTACAAGTTGGTTAACGTTAGTTGTTATGGCACATCGTTCTTCCTTTAGCAAAGACCTTCTATCTCTTGTGCAAATTATTCACGATCATATTTTTATTTTTTCACATTGGTTTATGTTGTTTTCAATCACTTGTATATTTCTATGTGCAAGTTGGGAGAAACTTCCATGACTACATTGGAAATTTGACTACACTTAACCTTGACCTTCATGTCGATTAGATTAGGAGTAGGTCTGGTTGCATTTTAGTTTTCTTTCACATTGCATTTACCTCACATTTTGCTTTGCATCTAGTTTTTGCATTTGCTTTGTCTCTTGTTTCCCGTCTTACATGTTGCTTTTCATTTTGCTTTATTCTTTTGCTTTTGTATTTCTTGTTTTGTCATGTATTTTATTTTGTGTTTTTTTCAATAAGACCATGCATGAAAATTTCTTTTGTTTGGCTTGAGAAGACAATGTGGCAAAGTTTTGAAAAGGCAATTGTGATGACAACCAACTCTTGGCTAATCTGCCTTCTCTTATTTGTTTGGGCCTACACATCTCTTAAGGGCAATGATGTCTAAATGGAAAATATGATCCATTTGAATGAAAAGCCTTAAGAAGAACCATGATGCATGCATCTATTTTAGGATTTTCATTCCCGAACTCAGTGTTATCAAATCAAGTAGAGAAGGGAAAGGGGAAAACTAATGGTAAGTGTATCAATTTCATAGGTTATATAACCATATCTGAGTTGAGAACCCTCTTCCACCTAAGCGATATAAATGTCGATAAAATAGCAATGAGCATATTGAAATAAAAGAAACAAAGGGTGAAAAAAGACAAAGGCTTCCTAGTGAAGCAAGTAACTTCACCTCGGTACTGAACAGGCTCACCAACAACGAATCAATGCTTGCATTCCTATAGTGACTCCGTAGGGGTACTGATCAAGCTTGCTGGTAGCAGAGTAACACTAGAGATGAAAACTAAGATTTTGATAATCTTAAAGCCGCGACTACATATTACCCTTCTCCTTGAACGAAACAATTATGACATGTCAAGCTTTGTTAACGTGTTTAACTGAGAAAAGGAATAAAGGAGACTACATCTATAACCAAGTTAAATGGGGAAGCCAAAGTGATCCAAACAATGAATCAATACTCCTTGAAAGACAAGACCTTGTGCATAAAGCTAGACCTAAACAGAGAAGTTGGATTTCTTCGAGTGTGTTTCCAAGTGTTGTCGCTGCTACAAACACCCTCCAAAATTTTGCCTACACTTGAATTTTGGAGCCTTCTTATGATCCTATGATTTGTCATTCCTTGATTGTTCTTAGTCGCTTCATGATTGATTGGCAATTTATTAAGTGTTTAAGAGATTCTAATTGTTGAAGTCACTTGCTTACACATGCTCAGCCTTTGATGCATTCATAATTGCACCTTTTCTAGCGAGCTTGAAATTCAATGCCCACCATTGCAAACAAGCATTGCGTAATTCTCTAGAACACTGCTTACGCAATCCTTTGAAGTAGTGCATTGTGCAGTCCCTAATAATAGTGCACGTGTGGTCTTTAGAGTCTGTGCATTACACACTCCTCCTAAACCATGCACTATACAATCCATGTCGATATTTAATGCACAACTTTAGTCGACAATTCTCTCATTCTTAGTTGCAATTGTGCCATCACTCAGGTAAGTTTTCTCAATTGTCGCTTTTGCTTTCACATGTGTTGCTTTTACTTTTGCAGCTGTCATTCTTGCTTGCCACCTTAACAAGTGTCACTTTTGCGTTCTCTTTGTTATAACATGTGTCGCTTTCACTTTCTCTAGCTTTTGCAAGTGTCATTATCACTTTTTCTCACTGTTGCAACTATTGCTTTAACTGTTTGTACTTTTGCATGTGTTGCATTTTAGCGCACCACTAGAGGCAACTCTAGTGCACTCTTCTACATTAGTTGATCATATATAACATCAGAATATGTGCTAGACACTCTCCAAAGTTGAGCGCACTTTCAGGTTGCAGTTGTCACTCTTGTCGTAACTTGTATTCTAACTGTCGAAAGTGACGTTTCAGCTATCACACTTAGAAATACATGTCACTTTGCTTTCGTTTCAAGGGATGCATGTGGATTTTGAGTTGTGTATACTTTTGGTGTGTGTTGATGTTATCTGAGTGTGATATCAGTGTTTCAAGACTTGTTTGCATGTTTGGTTCCCTCTGCCTCACTAATTTGACACTTCGCCAATTTATAGAATGTTCCTTGCCGGACCAACCACCTTCCAGCTTGCCCCCCTAAACTACGCATTGCGCAGTTGCAAGCCCCAATCAACATCCCTTGCCTCCTGGAACTACGCACCATGTAGTGAATGCCTCCAAGGACTGCACATTATGCAATCATAGTGCTTAGTTGTTGCCTCCCATCCCTCAGAATTTCACAATCTTACCTCCCAGTCAACCTCCCATTGCGCACAACCCATTTTCTATCAGCAGTTAGTCTCACTATCTCACTGTCTCTCTGATCTGCACAGCTGCACAATCCTATGGTCCAATCTCTCTTGCACTGCGCCTTGCGTAGTCACAGTGGGCAAGTCTACCTCACTTTGTCACTGTCTCCCTCAACTACATACTTCTATCTCTTAGTCCCCCAACCATTACACATTATGCAGTCACAATCATTAGACCTTCCTCATTGCTTCTTGGAATTGCGCACTACACAATTCTTGAGCCTCCTCCTCAGCCTTGCACTCTGTTTCGGAGTCAATAAGTGTTGCATGAAGTATAAAGTAGACTAGGAGATTTCCAAATTGATGTCATCTTGTCATGAGTGGATCCCATCTGTAGGTACTATATCTTGACATGACAGCATGATGCTCAAGGAGGATGCTAAGGGGATCATGTGAAAGGACACTTATGAAGTTGCAAAGACAAGGATGATCATTAAGTAAGAAGATGAAGGGACACTATATTGTGACAAAGGAGAGGCTATAGGAGAACACTTATGAAGAAGGAGAAAAGGAAGAACAATCATGAAGAATACAAGAATACAAAGGGATCTTGGATCAAGTCAAGGTTGCCAGCTTGGAAGGTTCTGATACTCATCCAAATTCTTCGGAGGATGAAGATGAAGAACAAGAAAAGACCCATCATGAAGAAGTCACAACAACAAAGAGAAGAGATTGGCATTGCCACATCATCATGAAGTTCCATGTCATCATTGTCAAGTCAGGGCTTGTATAAGTGTCAACACAATGTCATATGTGTCAATGTGTCTTGCCACATCATTTGTTTGTGGAATGTAATTATTATAGTTTCTAAAATGAGGAAATGTAAAATGTATGGAAGACCAAGGGTCAGACATGGAATATGAAGAGTCACTAGAAAGTTCTAAAGTCATGAAGAAGCCTAAAGGTCACATAAGAATTTGAAAAGTCATAGTAAAAGCTCAAGAGTCATGTGGGAGGTCAAAAGTCACACGAGAGGTGGAGAGTCAACTCATTTGTTATAAATACACCCTCATAGCTCAAGAGAAGAGGAGTTTTGGGACTTGAACTCTTCACCTTGGCTTCTCTAGCTTGGCATAGGAGAGAAGATCTTTCTTTGCAGGAGCAAGTAGTGACTTAATGTTCCACTATTGGGACTAGTGTGGCGACATTGTAATTGTATATCTTGGGAATTTCACTTCATATGTGAAGCTCTTAGAGCTGACGCACTTTCATGCATATGTCGTGAATGATTGTGAGACTATTCTTTCATTGTTTATGGTGTATGTTTATGTCAACACATACTAATGAACATAAACTATTTTAGTATGTATCTTGTTGAATGTGTATTGTTACTTGCTTTTATGATCGTTGTTGTCTTGTGAACTAGTTTACAAGTTAACTAACAATCCTCTTATCCTCTTGTGTGTCTCTTTTAGGATAGTACTATTACATTTCTTCTAGAGGCTCACTCTCTCTTTCCTAGTTGTGAAAGCACCTTATATACATTGCAATTGTATGTCTCACAATGTCCACTTATTTGTTTCAAAGATTGTTTCTATAATCACTTATGTTGATAATTGCAGCTAAGGAAAATTCCTAAGAGTAATGGCAACTGGCCATATTTCCAGTTGGGGCTCCTACTCCAAACGATGTGAAGTCTAATTGGGATTTCATATCGTGGAGACCCCCGTGGTTGATGGATTTGCAACATTGTCAACAATAATAGTACTAGTTTCCTTTATCTAATTGAATTCCATTGTAGAGGACATAAGCTTCAACTTGGTTGTTTGTCATGCATCCTAAACCCCGTGAATATTCTCTAACTTCGACTTTCTCGAAACCACAGAGCACCCCTCCTTCTCCTCTTGCCACTCCTTTTTAGTTATTTTAAAATAGCAAATAATAATATTATATTGCTAACACTTTTCTTTTTTTTGTGTGGAGTGAATTCAATTAACTTTGGAAACAAGAGATTACATCATGAGGTACCAAAATTCAACTTATCTTTCACAGGGGAGACCAAACGATAACAACAAATGAACTCACTGAAGAGACGAGAGAGACAACTAGAAACTAACTGAGCTTACAAACATATAACCTAAGGCTAAATAGTGGCCTAGTTGGCCCCAATTCAACAAAACTACAAGAGTAGAACCATTATAACAATTCCATACACACAGTTAAGTAATGGGATCTGAATCAGAGCCTGCTATTAGGATTAGGTCTGCTGGAGGTCTTGTTGCTTCTAGTGGGATGCCAAGATGATGTCCGATTCTCACCAGTTTCTGTTCAATTCTCCAATCTATCATCATAATCCTTTAGGTACCCATGCATGTGGTTGAATGAATATCACATATCCATCCATGACTCGTGCCAATTAAGTAGAGTGTGTCCCAATATAATTTCAATTAGTAATATAAGTCGACTGTTAGCATATATTTGTCGAGTTTGCCTCGTGTATGTCCCATTTCAAGGATCTAGCCTGGCCATTCTGCCATAACTTTAGACTTTGAGTGGGAAGTTTTGTGGGATGATGCTTCCCCCTCAGACCTAGCCTCTTTCGCCTACACATGAACTAGGATCTGCTCTTCGTATCTAGTTGCAAAGCCTTCTATATGTTGATGTAGATGTGTATTGCCTCTATGAGCACACTCCTCATAGTAGGTCGCCCCTCTTCTGACTCTAGCTCCCATTCTAGGCATTGTGGGGGCACCACGTGGATCTTGGACAACAAACAACTCACAATACTGAACAAACAAGGCTTCTTTCCTGTAGAGCCACCTCACCCTGCCAAATGTTTGATACTTTGTCAACATGTCACCTTTATCAGCAAGGCATTGGTCCCCCAACAACACTATAAAATTCCAGCCCTTGTCAACTCCTTGTCCCCAACCACCCATAGACTTGCGCAAACACCTCTCAAGTTGGACCTAATCCAACAACCTGCCAAACACAATACTGCCACCACTTAGCTCGTGTTACTACACAGTGTCCAATGAGCCAACCAGAACCTAGAAACTCTCAGTAGAGTATGCACCTCTAGCAGACAAAGACCCACAAAGGCTTTGACTAACGCCTTCGATGAATAATAAAATTCTCAAGATAGACTAAGGAGCTTCGGTGGTCAGAGGAGATCGAGTCCAAAAAACTGAACACCTAATATCTCAAGAAATTTTCTTTGGCTAGACACAATATGTCAATTGCACCCAAGTTCGAGGATCCCTCAAAACCCTCCAAATTTTATTTTTTTCTAGCCATCCGGGTTTGACCAACAGGAATACATAGGCCACCCACCAAAAGATACAATTGAAACAAGAAAAGGCACACAAGACACCTTCTAGAAAGAGCAAGCAATAACCAGTGTCAGAAATGGGAATCAAGCGAAAAGGAGGGCGATTAACTAAAAATAAATTTGGTGTGCTCAGCATAAAGAGCCAAAGTCAGATAATATTCAACAGAGTTAATTGTATCTCTGCTGTTTGATAGCTTGACAATTTCCTATTTAGCTAAAGATAGTTGCCATTACCCCTTTTGCTCCGCTACCTTGAATTAACAATTCCTCGAAATTCAATCTAGAACTCAAAACCATAGCGCTCCTCCCCTCCCTATCTTAAGAATGGGGTGGAAAGAGTCTTCACCTCAATAATGAATTGTCGACACCTTGTCTCCCTATAATTGTAATTCTCATGCCACCCTGCAAGCCATTCTAGCGCACTGTTATGCTCAAGCTCTAGATTGCGCATTCAAATGAATACAAACATGTTAACCATAAGTACCACTTTCTTCTTCACATGTATTGTGCTGTTATAATCATAATCATTCTGTAATTCATCTACTGGATTGAGGAGGGGTAATTGCCATTTGCCATTATAATTGGGTAATTGCCATTTGCCGTTATATTACAGTTACGGAAGATGTTCCCATTCTATTTGCCTAGTGAGACAATGGTAACCCATCCCCTTGCTTCATTCTTCACCCCCATACACCCCATACATTTAAATTGCTAACACATTTGCTCCATACTTACATGGAAATACAGATTAATTAATTTTTTATTCATTTATTCCATACTCATCATAACCACGTTTGCTCCTATTACACGTTTACTCCAAAAAATAAGAAGATTGCTTACATTACACATGCACTCCATGTAGGAAATGATAGCATGGACATAACCTCGACATTAAGCTACAATTTTTTTTGCAGGATTATTTCAAGTCTTAAATCCCGACGCCGAATGATAAGGATGAAGTGGAGTGGTAGTTGACCGTACTGACAGATACACATCATTGAGAGTAGGTGCATACATAATGTATATGTTATGGTAATCCAAGTAGCCCACATAAGTGCTACAGCTCCAAACGTTTACCAGTCAAACGCCTGACATGGATTTGAATTCAGGTCGAATATTAAGACTAAGGATTTTGATCTTGATATTGAGTTTGGTAACAAAAAGCAGCAGCAGCAGCAGATACCAGGGCGATCTCCTTCGTTCTTTTCCGCCCCCGTTGCCAATTCTTCCCATCCCCTCGGCGCCGCAGCTCAGATGGCAAAGGGGCGAAATGGCCATGTTCCTCCACTTCGGCATGAACACCTTCACAGACTCTGAATGGGGAAGCGGAGAAGCGGATCCCTGGCTCTTCAATCCCACTCAGTCCCTGGATGCTAGGCAATGGGTATCAGTGGCCAAAGAAGCCGGATTCTCCCACATCATACTGACTGCCAAGCACCACGACGGCTTCTGCCTCTGGCCCTCTGCTTACACTAATTACTCCGTCAGCAGCAGCCCCTGGAAGAATGGAACCGGGGACGTAGTGCAGGACGTGGCCGAGGCCGCCAGAGAAGTCGGAATAGGGCTGGGCCTCTACCTTTCTCCATGGGACCGTCACGAGTCCTCCTACGGCCGAACCTTAGGCTACAACGAGTATTACCTCGCCCTACTGCGCGAGCTCCTCACCAAGTAAGTTTCGAACCCGGGATTCGAACCCATGACCTTTGTTTTTTTTAATCGTTTCGGCCGTGGTTAACCGGTGTGCATGTGCTGACCAGCTATGGAACCATAGAGGAAGTGTGGTTGGACGGCGCCAAAGGGACGGACGCAAAGTCAATGGAGTATTATTTTGATGAATGGTTTAGTGTGATTCGTCAGCTGCAGCCCGAGGCCGTGATTTTCTCTGACGCCGGGCCCGACGCCAGATGGGTCGGTGACGAGGGCGGGGTAGCGGGTTCCACGTGCTGGTCGATGTTTAACAGCAGCGACGTCACCATTGGCGACACAGTTGAGCAGTAATTGTTTTTCATTTGTCCTTTTATATTCTTGTTAACCTCGAAATCAGTAATTGTTTTTCATGTTTTTTTACGTTTCTACCTTTTTTTTTAAAATAAATTAACGCTTATTTTAATGAATTTGACTTACCCTGCGTCTTCAAAGGATAAACTATCATATTAAGGCGCATGTTCAGACAGGTTAAAAAAAGAGTTCTCTGAGATAGGTTAATTTCTGTTTTAGAAGGAAAGCCAATTTTGAAGTCAAGGTACCGTTACATCTCACACACAGGAGCTCTTCATCTACTAAGATTTGGACCTGTAGCGTTTGCGTCATAGCGCTTCCCCCAACTTCCCAACGAATAGATTTACGGTGTTTTATTGCTCCGAGTTTACAGAACTTAATTTCTCTAGTTCCATTCCCACCCTGAGCTATTTGCGAAACGATCCTGCGGTTGAAATCTGGGGTATCAGATTATCTTGATATAATTTTAAATTAATCTATTTATTTAGATAAACATATATAACTGTGAACTAGCCAAACTCTAGGGTGAGATGTTAAGTAACTTGATTCGTATTAGACATCGATCCTTTGAGCCAAACGGAAGTGCGCTAGTAAAATTAATGCAACCACAGCAAGCCATGTGATTAATTCAACTTTTCTACATAATTTTTAATTTTTTTTTCCTAATCAGGTAGGATTTATATTACTTTACTAATGAAAAATACAGAAATAGCTCTTCCTATTGCTCGCGCACGAGGGGAAACCAGACCAGCAGAATAGCAATATAACCTTTGTTCATACAAACTGTTTAAACTTGAAAAGAAAAATGGAGAGATAACTCGTCTCATTCTATCTACTTTTACACTTTCTCACAGCTTGGTGTCCGTATCTAGTTTTGCAGCCTGGCTGCTAGCAGTATATAATATATTTAACCAAAAAAAGGCGATCCATTTAGGGGCTACATAGCTACGCAGAGAGGGTGGACTAGGCACTAGCCAATTTCACTTTTCTTGTATTAGGTGGAGCACTTGGAGTAAAGGGTTGGACCAATTCTTTTAGGCAATAGCTTCAATTGAGCAAAGAGCATCCCATCACATGGGGGTGATATTCTCTTCTCAAGACCAAGCCCACCTCACTTTCCAAAGTACATTGGCAACTTGAAGGCAATTGTGGTTCACAATCCAACAATCTTGAGGTAAATTTTTGCAGTAAATACTAAAGGGTAAGTCCTTTCTCAACAACCTCTCTCTCCTTATTTAAAAAATCAAAACTTTTGTCTTTGTTTTAGTTTAGTTTATTTACTAGCTAGTGTTTCAAAGTCTCATCACTTCCTAGCTAGTTTAAACCCTTGGGATTTTGAGTAATAAAGATATATTTAAATCAAGGATCAAAATACTAGCTGTTTGAACGTTATTTCCATATTATCTTCACGGGTATATCAAGTTTTAAACTTTTACGTTATAGATCTGCCTATCTTGATACAACAAAATCTGCAGTTTTTTCAAGGTACAAGGCATGTTGCATTAGAGGGAGTAGTTTTGGGATTGTGCTTAATAGAGGGAAAAGGTACCTTGATCACATTCTTCGACGGAGCAGAACTATTACTTGCCTTAGGGTTTCGTGGCTCACTACTTCTTCTAGTATAATGTAGCCATTTGAACTTATCCCTAGCATCATCATCATTAATATGCTCATCACGTTGTTTAACTTGCTCTTTGGTTAGTTCTTCATGCTATTGAGGAAGGGAAGAAGTTCTATTGGGCATATTGAAGGGATCGAAATCATTTATTAAATTCGAATACTTGTTAAAATTGGCAACTAGGGCCAAACTCCATGTGGGTCATCTTATTTATGGCAGCTGATATTTTTCTTGGATTCCCCTCGTCGAGAGGTGTAGGATTGATTTAACGATCATCCGATTCCAATATGTATTTATTTGTATTTCTTGACAATTTGTCAATGTCGGCCAGCAAGTTAAGTTGTGTTGCACACCCCCCGCTAACCTCAACGTTGCATATAAAAGAAGGAGACATTGTATCTCATTTCGCTCACTCTCATCCTCTCATTTCTTCCTTGTCTCTTGGGTAAACAAAAGGAAGAGAGGACACAGATCTCTTGGGCAGCTTTGAAGAAGGACGCAGATCTCTAGGGCATCATTGTGAGGACGTAGATTAGGGCAACAAGGACGTAGGAGGGTAGAGCCATCCATTTGGGGTGATTTAGGGCTGCTTTGACCCTCTTTGAATGTGACTTTAAATGGGCAGCCTCTCCTAGGCTAGACGAAGTGCTGCATTGACTTTTGGAGCGCTGAATTGGGACAACGTTGACTGGTTAGGGCTGGCTGCAGGTTGCTGTAGCTTACATTGCTGATTTGTCCCTCTTACTTGGTCTGTTTTGGGCTGCACATGCTTGCTGTTGGAGGCCGAGTTCTCCTACGATATCTTAAGGTCATTGGTGAGTTGTTTGACCAGCTTTGACCCTGCTTATTTGATTTATGTTGCTGCTGTTATAAATCTCAGATTTGTGATATTGTACTATCTCTCTCTCCGCTGAATTATTGAAGAATATAGAAGAATTGATCAAAGGGTTTCCCCGCATTGGGGTTTGTCCCTAGCTACCTGCCACATCTTGTGTCTCTTGTCCTGGCTTGTCTTCTATCTATTTTATTTATGTTCTATCAACATTTGACTTATATGTTAATGTGATTGCTATACTGAGAATTGACATTGGGCTTATAAGAAGAATTGAATTAAATTGCTCTAAGCATAGAACATACCATAATTTAACAATACTTTAGGCTGCGCTCCTCTTCAACTTGATTATGAGGGCTTTCTTCTTCAGTATAGAAATCATTACATCTTTGACAACAAGTAAAACCCTTTTGGTTTACAATATTAGTAGGGGCAAGGGTGTTAAGTACAAAGTGTTGAGATACACTTGTACCACTACTTGGGTTTTCGTTCCTTCTGGGGGCCTTATTATTGTTGAATTGAGGCTTAGGTGGATAATTTGGATGAGACCCTCTTTTTTTGTCCAAGATGTTTAACCTATTCATCATGGCCATTTGCCCTTGCATCATCTCATTAGTGATTTTTATCAAACTTTTGGGTAAAGGCTTGCAAAGTGGGGTCAACTTGTTTAGATCAGTGTTTTTAAAACCGGCCTAACTAACTGGTTATCGGTCTAACTGGCCGGTCAGTAAGGCCACTGGTTGGAACTGGCTGAAAAAACCCGGTCAGGAAGGCAATGTGGCGAAGTTTTGGCCCTAACCGGTCCTAACTGGCCGGTTTAGGACAAAATCAACCGGTTTGTAGTCAAATCGGCCGGTTCAGTCCTAAATAGGCCGGTTACCTGCCATGCCAACCTCCACCATTTGTATTGCTGGTTTGTTTGTGGGGATCCTATCTCTGACATGAATGGAAGCTTGGAAATGAATTGTATGAGGATGACCAACATTCTCTCTCATCACTTGAACCATATATGCATGAGATTTCAGATCTAAGGAAGAAAAGTGTGATGAAGGCCTTGTTGTAGCACCCCATGTTTCTATTAAATAGTATGCATGTCATCATGTCTCAAATGAAGCACATTGTGATGATGAGATACACTTGCATGAAGGCAAGGGTTTGGTAAGTCATATTCCCTTCCAAGTTTATGAATTTAGTAATGATTCTTTTGATGATTTGCAGAGGGTATATTTTGTAGAAGAATCTTGAAGATGAAAACCTTTAGGTGTTATCATTCCCTCATGTAATGAAGAGCATGATGGCCAAGAGGATGAGGATTTTGACACTTTTTTTATTGTAAGGCATAGATGGAATTTGTATTATTGGTTTGTTTGTGGAGGTCCTATCTTTGACATGGATATTGAGAGTTTAATAGAGAAATGTCTAATTGGTATACTCAGAGAGCCAAACATGGTGGAGGCAAGTGAACCATTTTTCATTATTAGTGAACAACCATATCTTTTCATCGTGGTGATTTAGTGCAAGATAAAGGATTTTTTTATGGCAATAAAATTGCAAACCAAACAAATTGTTTATTTTAGTCATTGCTTATGTATTTTACTATTTTGTCGATGATATGTATTGCACGCAGTGCCATTTTGCTATATTCACTTTTACATGGTATATAAATGAGCAAACTTTGCATATTTTGTCTCTATTGGCATGGAATCATGGTTTTAAATATTAAAAATAGTTTTGTTACATTAAAAATTAATTATTTAATGTATTTTTCTAAAATCAGTTCGTTTAGACCTAACTAGTCCCAGTTCGGTTGGTTCCAGTCGGTAAACCGATTCATTAGGTGGACCGTTCCGGTCACCGGTTCTGGTTTTAAAAACATTGGTGTAGATAGGACAAGGTAATCTAGGATAGGACAAGTTAATCTTAGATGTGGTCAAATTATGTTCAATGGCTACAACATAAGCTTTGGCTTGCTCGAGGTTGACTTTCAAGGCATAAGAGATATTTCTAGGAAAAGCATTAATGTGCAATGTAAGAATGGTCTTATTAGTAGGCTTATAGAGCAAAGACTCTTCCTTGAGTAAATTATCAAACCTCTAAGTGAAATCCTTAACACTTTCATTCTTAATTTTCTTGGCTCCGTGGAACTTAGTAATTGTATGCCTTCCTTAACAATTGCCCATATTTTATTGAATGCCTCATGGAGTTGGTCCTAGTCTTTGTTTCCTCCTATAGGTAAATCTAGGTACTAATCTCTAGCATTTTCCTCTGAGGAAAGGGAAAATAAATTTATGACTATATCCTCCTCCTGGATTTCTCTTCCACCAACACACCAATAAAACTCATCAATCTGTTGCGCACCAGTAATTGCATTAGTTCCATGAAGCTTGGGCAATCATTCCTCATACTTGTTAGGCAACTTGTGAGGGTATGCTTGAATGGGACTCATATCAAAGGGCTTGTAAGCACTGTTAAGCCATGGCTTAGCTGACGTGGCTGAGGTAGAAGGTTTACCAAAAAGATATCTTGCTATAGGAGAACTAGAAGTAGCAGTGGTCTTTGGATTATTCTTCTTTCTAGGAGGAATGGTTCCTTTGGACTAGCTAGTGTAGCTCTTGTGCATAATTGGATTTAGGAGTTGCCAAGTGAGAAATTCTATCTTTGGCTTTGGGATGTTCTCATCAAAATATCTTGAAGCACCGACTTCAGAATACGAGGAGTTGCTTTCAACTCCTCCCCAAAAATGTTACCAAAATTGTTACCACAAAATCTAGTAGGTCTAGTGTGAAGACCCATTAGGCAATCTATGTCTTATGGCAACAAGAGATCCGTCACCACTGTCACCTCAGTGGCTTTTTCCAGCTGTTTAGTGGTGAAATTAATCCCAGAAGGGAGGCTTTCCTACAAAAGATCACCAAAAGGTATTCAATAAAAGAGGGCTCAATGGTGATGCAAGGTCTAATGATTAAAGGAAAGGGTACTTGAAGAGTCTTGAAAGGCTATGATAGGAGTTGCCTAAAGTTCAAGTACACTTTCCCTTAGACCTTTATAATTTAGAAGTGAACTGTTATAAGTTAGGATTTGTAAGATGTGCAGATTTAGGGCACACAATGGCATATAGCAGTTGTAGAAGATAGCCTATAAAGAATAAAATCAACAAAAGATCAATAGGCTATAAGAAAGGCTAACTAGGGTTAAGTAAACAATAGTTTCAGATGGATGAAAATGCATATAACAACACTAAATTACCAAGGTGTCAACCTTGATTTTAGGGTTAAAATATGCAAGTAATGTTAGGTTTTGTCTTTTATTATTTACTAAATGTAATCTCTTCCAATAGGGCAATAACATATGGACATAAAATTGCTACAAATGCATATTTTTGGCTAGCCCTAACCCTAGCTACCTTAAAATTAAAAGACGATAGAAAATATTAATTTGATCAACACCCACTAGACAAGTACACTTATCTAATTGGGTAATGGAGTCAATTTAGGGAGGTCAGTAATAGAGTGCCTTGAATGAAGAGGGTGGAGGAATGAATTTCTTCACTTAGAAACTCTAGCAACTTGTTATGTGGTTTATTTTAAGGTCAAAGGATGCATGGGCCAAATTTCTTTGATGTATTCTTGCAAGACACATTTTACATATCATGGAAAATCAAGATTTCAAGGAAAGATATTGCATTTTTTAATATGTCACACATGAAAACCCTAATTTAAGAAATACAACATGCAAAATGGAAAGAAAATGACAACAATTCGAACAAGAATCACTTCAATCAATCCCGAAGAGTCTCTCCATGCAAAAATTTCCCTCCCAAGACAATTCACTTCACAAATGATCACATTGCATCCAAGAGACAAGACAAGAGCTAGTGCAAACTTCTTAGAGAAGAGAAGTGTGATGAATGGTGATTAATGGAAAAATGACTCCCCTCTATTTATATGAGGGTAACCAAGTCACTTTTGCATACTTTTATAAGAAAAGCCCTAAAAATTTGTTTTAAGTGTTAACTAAGTCAAAGGTCACAAGTCGACCTTGAGATAGCTCAAAAACATAATAAAATGCCAAAATAACCCACACGTGCGGAAAATGAGATTCCACCATGATGTCATCCTCCAAGAATGATCAATGTCCATCAAGTAAGGGATGAAATGGTCTATGAGTGCTCCTCACTCCAAGAAGACATCAAAGTGCATGGGTACATCTCCAAAACGCACCTCCTCCACCATGATGTCATCTAAAAAAGGCTTACATCACCCTCCTAGGGCAAATAGGGATGATGTGGCATCATTGGATCAAGTGTTGGCATCAAGGCATGGTGTGCTAGCCCTCCCTAGTCATCTCGGTGACATCCATCTACATCTGGGCTCTAGAACAAGGCAACGTCCATCAAACATGGTCAAGGCCAACTTGGGGTGTCTTGGGTCCATCTCGACACATCATCAAGTAAGCCAACACCAAAGCTTTTTGGCTTAGAGTTTTAGCATCTAGAGGTACATCAAGAAGTGTGGAGCTATGTGAAATTTGCTTAAGGCCCAATGCTCGCCTCTAGAGAGGCAACGTTGGGGCTACAAGGTCACATCTTCTCTGAGAACGGGCCAAAACTTCCTTTGGAGTGTGCTAGAGAGGAGTGAATTCATCCCTTGGGGGATCTTTGCTATATGTGTGATATCACCTGAAAGAAGCCTCCCAAAATCAAGCGAGATCAACATCATTAGGCACACATAACCATGAAAACATCATGGCGGACCATATCTAATGCTAGGGCACATAAATACTTCAAACAAGTCTTACCTTCAAATGTCTTACTAGCTCAAGATTTGTAAACAAGTTACCTCACTTATGTTAGGGATGATTAGGTCAACAACCCTATATGTGTTTCTAGCCTCAAAGGGGAGTGATGTGTCCTAGGCAGACCCATCAATCCATAGGTGCATGTGACACTGTGGTCATGGAGTAGGAAAAACTTCAAGGGAAGATACCACAACCATGAAACCAACTAATGGAGGTCCAACATTATGAGTATAATGATGTAAGGAGGGAGCAATCATGGAGGCATGAGTTACCCCTTTCTTTAGCCTACTTTTGCCAGGTGTGCCTTTTACTTTAATGATTTGTCCTTGGTTGATGCATAGCTTAGGGGACTAAGCTTGCTTTGTGCTTTTCCAATACTCCTTAAAGATTAATAATTTCTTGTTCATTGTGGTTGGGACTTTCAAGAGTTCCTTTATTTTAGACGAAGCATTAAATGCTTGAGGAACTGGGTGATGGTTGATGGAGGGGGGTGGAGCTCATGCTAGGCTTTTGCCCACATGCTAAATATGTGCTAGCCATCTTTTTGCATTTTATATTTTCTTTCTATTGTGGCTTTATATGCTTTTATCATTCTTTTAGTTACATCAAGTTCTTGGGCCTGACTCAAGGATGTGGACATAGGGTGCCAATCTCAACGACCAATGACAATCAATCCTAAAGAATGGAAATGAATAATAGCTAAGGATGGAAAGTGGTACTTATGGATCATCATGGTCATGCTTTATCAATCAATGCCCCCTATTAGTGCCCTTCCTAAACCATAAGGCCTTAGAGGATGCCCCACTGAACTAGGGTCAAAGGCTAACCGCCTAGGTGAACTATGGGAACAAGGACACAATCAAGAATGGTCAATCATCTAGCTTTCCCATGATTCATATCAATATACCCTTAACATTGAATGAAAAAACATGATTTCTAAAATGGTTGAAGTCCTTGTTGACAAATGACCCTCCTTTTTTCAAGAAGAATGCTAGATGGGCGAGAGCACTAGCCGGAGCAATACATGGAGAATTCTAGCATAAGGCTATTTGAAGACCATCATGGGGCTGCTCGCTAGCTGGCTGTCAAATGAAGATACATTTTTTCTCCTATGGGTTACCCATTTTTGGTGGGTAATAGGCTTCAAATACTTGCATACAATGTAGAATGTAATATGTGTGTCTGTGTGTGTGAGGGAGTAGGCTTCAAAGACTTGCATACAATGTAGAATGTAATATGTGTGTCTGTGTGTGTGAGAGAGAGATCTTTGTGGCTTGGAGTCTCCTTTAAACATTCCTCTCTTAACAAGTGGACATGAGCCCCATATGCAAGAGAGTAAGGCATTAGAAGCCCGTTACTTCACCTCTGATATAATTTGGCAGAAATCATACTGCTACACGGTATGGTTGAAAAATTGAAACTAAACTCATTTTCACCTCATTTTTCTCTATTTTTTCACCTCATTTTCACCTCATTTTTTGATGATTTCTTTGGTAGGGTCATTGAAAACTAGAGATAAACTAGTTGTAGTAAATTGATGACTTGATTTAAAGAGGATCACTTGTAAATTAGTTAAATTATTGCACATCTAAACTCTCCTCAACTTCTTGGAGAGAGTGCCCAACACTTTTATTTTGAAGCCCTTAATCACATTAATGTCTTATATACATTATTAGGAGTAGATGCAAACATGTGGAGTATTATCTTGTAATATACTGACTCACATTATTCTCACACCCCTCATCCCCAATGTTATTCCAGTGAAAATAACCTAACATGGAATTGAAATCAGTTCGAGTAGAAAGACTCTGGATTTTGATCCTTATATTAAAGTTGGAAAAACTATCGAGCAAAAGTGGCAGATCCCATGATGAGATTCTCCTTTCTTCTTTGCCTTTGCTACCAAGATTTAATACTTTCCTATTCCCACATCTCAGTAGGTCACATGGCATAGGGGAAAATGACCATGTTCCTCTATTTCGACACCTTCATCAACTCTAAATCGGGAGGTGAACAAACAGATCCCTCAGTTCCCTAGATGCTAAGCAATGGGGCAGTGATTGCCAAAGAGGGCAAGTTCCTCCACTTCAGTCATCGCTAAGCACCACAATGGCTTTTTCCTCTAGCCCTCTGTTTACATAGCAATTACTCCCTCCATAGCAACCTCAACATAGATGAAACCAGGGACATATTGTAGGAGTAGGTGAAGGTTGCTAGAGGACCTAGAATAGGGTTGGTTCTCCACCTTTCCCCATGGCACCGTCATGAATCCATCTATATGATCAAACCTTATGCTACAATGAGTATTACCTCAACCAGCTGCAGGAGCTTCTCACCAAGTAAGTTCACTTCAGCCCTGTAAATGAAAGAAAGCCCTCATTGGGGATTCAAACTTGCGGCCTTTGTGTTTTGACATTTTAGTACAGTGAGCATGGCCTAACCAGCTATGGAACCATAGAAGAGTTGTGGTTGGACAGTTGAAAGGACACAAATTTGGCGGACTTCTATTTTAATTGATGGTGCAATGTGATTCATGAACAACTTAGGGCTTTGATTTCTTGGATGCTGGGCACATTGCCAAATGGGTCAGTGCAGTGTTACTTGGGAGCGGGAGTGAAAACGGGAGCAAGAGCAACATTTTCAGAAGCTCCCGGTTTGGGAGCGAATCTCGAAGCGTTTTATATATATATATTATATATTTTATATATATTTTATATTTTGATACATATATGTCAACAAAAACATGTAAAATAATGAATTAGATATAAAAAACATTAAAAAACATAGATTGAACCATATAACAACAATCATCCTAGAAGTTATAATCTTCATCAACCACGTCCACAAGTTAGTAACATAGTAACATATAACATATTGAGTCTCATGATTCATCAATTTTAAAGTTTCAAGCTTTTAAAATTCAATATATAACATTTATCATCATTGATCATCAAAGTTGTACTTGTAAGCTAAGTGTAACCATTACAACAAATAATATCTAACATGAAATGAAAATGTTATAAAATGAACAACTTTCAACTTTCATGAAGCATCATATTCATAATTCATTACTAATGAGTTATAATTGCCAACTTCAAACTTAAATTGTCATATGTTGTTTAAAAAAATATCATAATAAATATGAAAGAGTCAATAGTTATAAAA
>APFE030099734.1:58134-121838 GCA_000404065.3 Pinus taeda
TGGATTTTGAATGAAATCTAAAATTCTACTTTTTCCATATGAAATCCAATGAGGCCGGAACCACTCTCAAACATCCTGAGTCATTTCATAGTAATGTTAAAAATTTAAGTAAAAGGAGAATGTCACTTTTACTTTAAGAATTTAACATTACCATGAATAGCATATCAATACTAGGGCCTACACTTGATCATTAAGCTGCCCCACTCAAAAATTATTTGTTTTTTTAAAAAAAAATTGTGTTTCGAACATTACTACCAAAAAAATTTGCAAAACAGGCAAAATGCTCCCGAAAAGGCAGGAGCGAAATTTTTTTTAGGGAGCGTGCTCCTGACCCGCTCCAGAGTCGCTCCCGCCCAGAGCGCGGATTGGGAGCGGGATCAAGGGGAAGGGGGGTGCTCCCCCGCAACACTGGGCCAGTGAGAAGTGTAAACCTGCGGCCTTTGTTTTTTGACATTTCAGTACAGTGAGCATGGCCTGACCAGCTATGGAACTGTAGAAGAGTTGTGGTTGGACAGTTGAAAGGACACAAATTTGGTGGACTTCTATTTTAATTGATGGTGCAATGTGATTCATGAACAGCTTAGGGCTTTGATTTCTTGGATGCTGGGCACATTGCCAAATAGTGAGAAGTGTAGGGTGGCAGATTCCACTTACCGATCAAATGTTTAATAGCAGTGATGTCACCACTGGCAACATAGATGACCATTAATAGTTTTTGACCTTTCTTGTTTAATTTTGGAAGTATTCTATTGTGCCTAAATAGATCTGAGTTTAGAGAACTTCATGTTCAGTCCCAATACTGCTGGTGAAATGAGGCAATTAATCATAACTTTTAGTTATTCTATCATAATTAATAACTCCATGCTTATGAGACTCTCTTCCTAGATGCTCATCCTGTTATCCTAATAAAAGTGCACAGGCAGAATTAAGCACAACCACAGTAACAGCTGCAACAACTTCAATTTTCATATGCAGTTTTTAATTTATGGCACAGCTGACAATGAAACTAACTGAGACAGAAATAAATTCACTCATTTACACTGGCAAAATAGATTTTCCAGAAAATTCAACTCTGATTTTTCTTTAACTCAGTGAAACTGCACAAGATATGAAGCATATGATGCTTTATAACAACACACAAAAAACCAACTATCAACCGAGCAACTGACGACCACCAAAATGTTTACAATCTTATAGTCATGTCTCAATATTATATGAAGGGAATAGGAGTCAAATAACTTCCTGTCTGTTTAACTTTATATTCTCTAAATTACATAATTGTACAAAATTTTGGGGAAGAGAAAAAGACAAAGATAAGGAAGTCGATCTGTTAAATTACTTTTGGACATTTGATTGTAAATTTTTACTGAGCGGTCAATTTGTGCCAGCACACCTCTATGCCAAAAGTAATGCGATGAGGTTTCAACGCAATAAATCTTTGTGCCCATACTTGAAATTTTTAGGGGAACTCTGTATAGTGTGACCTATCTAGCCATGTGCATAGTCAATCTCTAACGTCTTTTGGGATCATGTTCTCACTGGTCTTGGGGTCATACTGATGTAGTTATAGTACTAGCATAGTACCATTCATCGTCCCTTTTGACAGGGGACAGCGTGGTTCACCTGCTATGAAAAGGTGATGTCCCCAGCCAGACATGAATTGCCTATAGTAATTGCATTATATCACTCCAATTAAAAAGGAAATTGAAGCAGAGACAACAGTACTTCATAACACTTTGCAGGGTTTGTTTCAATTCTCCATAGCATAATATAAATGTGGTTTAAGTGGTCCAATCTACACATGTAATTTCAATTTTAAGCTACTGAAACTTAAAGCTCAAACAATACTCTCTGCTTTTTAGAGCAAACCACATTTTAACTGTCTTGAGAAGTCTGCCCTTACCACTTATGTATATATGATTAGTACACATTGTGAAGCTAAGTTGCACTGAAACGGATATAGGGAACGGATACAGGGTTTGAAATGGATATGGCAAATTTTCAAAAAATTTGGATACGATACGGCAATGAAACAACACACACAACACACATATATTTAAAATAAGAATTTCATATTACCATTCATCTTTTATAATCTAGATTCTATATCTAAAACTACATAATCAATTATCATCTATCATCATCATCAATTCAACATAAACATTGTCATCATCATTAATGATTATTATAACATTCATGATTCAACATATCATCAACTTTCTGATTCAAATTTCAATCATCAATATAACAAGTTACAACATCATCACCAAAATTAATAATGCACACTACATAGTTCAATGTACAAAATGAACTATGATTGACAGTCTACTATCATTATTCATAATTCACATGGCATGTTATGGTATTCAATGTTCATTGTTCAAAAGTTTAAAACACCATCATAAATTACATTTACATATCATCAAATATGTCTTCATTCATGTCATTAAGAACTACATCCTCTCCAGGAGTGGGAGCATTGTTGCCATGTCCACTTGAAGATCCAACTATTGGTGCCCCCTCATCAAACAAAGTCATACGAGACCTGACATTCAATGCCATATCCAAGTCAGACAACTCTGGTTCCACATCTCATAGTTCGGTGGGCCCATATTTTTATTCATCACTCTTGTGAGACATAAGGGGAAGGTTCGAATGAACATACATTAGTTCTTTAGCCTTCTTGGCGCCCAATCTGTTTTGCTTCACCGAATGGATGAAGCCATATGTACTCCAATTCTTTTCTGCTGAAGAAGAAATACCAACCAGTGACAAGATCCTGACGGCCAATTTTTGGATATGTGGAAGTTCCCCACCATGGTAGTTCCACCAATCAATTGGATTTAATTTGGTCTTGTCCTGCATACAATCAATATCATCACCAAATCCCTCTGATTCCACAAAACAAGCAAACTCTGAACGATTCTGAATCCCAATTTCAAGATCTACAAAAAGCTTTCTAAAAGTTTGTTTAAATCCTTGTGAGACTTCTAGGTCTTTGTTTCATGTTGTTCTTTTTGGATCACTTAACAACTTTGCAAAATAATATTTTGGATTCACTGCATAGGCCAAAAGGTGCAATGGGGTGGTCATCTTGTTCCACCTTTTGGGCAATATATCTTTTACTTCTCTGTAAAAGATTTCATTTGGGTCATTCTCCTTGGCATTTATAACGACCCTTATTTTTTATATCATGGAATCGTTGCCCTCATACACCTCTCCCAAATTAGGCATATCTGTGTCAAACATGCGGAGAAAATCCACAATTGGCGTAGTAAATGCCAAGAGGTACTCCACCCTACCTCACCATTCACCATCAACAACCAATTTTTTCACTGCTTGTGCTCTTTCAGATTGGGATTACCTCCATTGACTCCAAAGAGAACTTCATACAGTTGATTGTAATGCTTCTTTCACCTGCATAAGCCTTGTTAAGACTATGATGTGAGAAACAAAATGAGCCTCGACAACCTGCAAGTGCCAATGTTTCAATAAATTAAAATTCATAATTGATTATATACTTATTATGATTCACAAATCATGACATTTGAGAGTCCAATTTACATATTTGAATTTAGAGTCATAGAAATTAGAATCTATGAAATAATTGGTAAAATCTAGGTACCTTAAGGATCTCCAACTTCGCAAATTCCCTGTAGATGCCTTGGGACATGTGGTGGTTTGTGATGAAGGCTTGAATTTATTTTGGCTCTTCAAAAATAACTTGAATCCACTCAATTTTCTTCCCCATCTTGCTTAACATGAGGTTCAATGAATGTACAACACAAAGGTCCAGAAGATGTGCTAATATTTGCCTTCAATAATTAGGCCTGCTGCTCTACACACTGTTGCATTGTCAGTTATTACTTGGACAACATTTTCTGGCCCCACCATTTCAATTGCTTCAATCAAGATGTCAACAATGAATTGGGAATCTTTCAGCTGCCCCTCACAATCCACTACCTTAAAAAACATTTCCCCCTTTGGGCTCTGAGCAATCACATTGATCAAAGACCTATTCTTTTGATCTTTCTATCCATAAAAAATGATGGACACCCTGAAATGTGTCGTGAATTACGAATGGGGCTTAATTGAGCTTCCAAATCTAACTTCTTAGCACTCAATATTTCAGTGCGGACCTTCTCATATCCAGGGCCCTTGTACCCTTTTGAGGCTTCATTTACTGCTTTGATCATCTTTGCCCAGTGAGGAGATCGCACAAGGTAAAAGGGAAGGCCATTTGCATAAATGCATTGATCTATAGCTGCATTTGCCATCTCTTGAGCATCATTAGTAAAACTCTTTTCAAGTGGCCCCAAATTAGACTGCTTTGAACCAGGATTGCCAATTCCATAAGAGGAGAGTGGAGGCTTTGATGAAGATGATCCTAACCTTGTTGGTTGTTTGAATTGAGATATGTGATTTGCCTCATTTGCTTTAGTATCTGCCTCATCTTGTTCTTTTCGATATTTTACAAATTTTTTCTTGCTTAAACTTTTTTCCTCTGTCCTATTCTTTTTATGTGGGCCAACGCATATTCAACTCCCATTGCTTCTTAACACAAGTAAATGTGCTTTAACCCGTGTGTATGATCCCTTAAACTCATTTTGACACTCACTACAAACACATGCCAATGATCCCCTCCTTGGATCTTCTCTACAACAATTACATATTTCCAAAGTGGTGACATTGGATCAACTTGAGAGACAGATTCAATTTCTTGTTCCTCTGCCTCATGAATGGCTGAACTTGAAGTTGCCATGATGATGATGTAAAGAAACTGGAAAATAAAATTGACAATTGCAAATTCAAACTCAAATAATTTTAAAAAAGGTTTGGTGATATTCTAGTGAACAATTTTTTTAATTACTTCTGATGAAAGTTAAAATGATGAAAGGGCTTTTATAAGTTATTTTCGATGTTTGTTTTGTGGATCTCCATACCTTGTTTTTGTCATTTCTAATGTATGAATTGTGGAATCGTAAGCTTCTGGCCCCTGGGTCAACTTGCAGTGTTGCATCTGTTTGTGGATCCAGCCTGCAGGGGGCTTAGGGCTAATAGTTACAATTGAAAATTCCAACCACTAATCATAATATAATATGTACATCATAGGAGACATGGGGTACACTAATAAATTTTTAAACATCAAGTACAAGTTGAAATATCAAATTTAAATTAATTAAATTAGAAAATGATGTAGAATGATGATTAAATAATGTTACAAATTTAAGTCACAACTCAAATTTCCAACGCTATAGTCAAATCACACTTGGTCAAGAATCTGCAGGAAAGACAATAAGAAGGGTTCATGATCAAAAAGTGGCAGAGTTGACTGGCAACAACATTTTCAAAGGTGATACTCCATTAAATTATGCAAAGAAGCCAGTCAGTGTTGCAAAGCTAAGGGAGATGAGTGGAAGTGATATATTATCATATTTGCAGATGAAAAGCCAGTAAATTTAGAAGGTGAGGGTGGCGTATTGGAAATTGCCTTAACACTGGTATTTTCATGAGTGAAAGGGTGGCGATGTGGACATCGTAAACTCCATGTTCTAGACTCTAGTCGGTTGGTCGACTCCCTTAACGGTCGACTACATTCCGAGTCCCGACAAGGTGAGGAAACGATTTAAGAAGTGTCGATTCCAACATGAAGAATGCCATTCAGTCTTT
Source organism: Pinus taeda (assembly GCA_000404065.3). NCBI lineage: Eukaryota > Viridiplantae > Streptophyta > Pinopsida > Pinales > Pinaceae > Pinus > Pinus taeda. The sequence goes on from APFE030099734.1 coordinate 63,805, forward strand.
TGTAGCATAATGCGACCTTGACAATGACATTTAGCTTGATTGTTAGTTGGCGAGTGTCGCTTGTTTCTTGGTCGAATCTAGGCTAGTCAAAACTAGGCGGATTAGATGGAAGCTGGAACTAGATGTGTTTAATGTGGTTGTGTACCTATTCTGTCTACATAGGTGACAAAAGACACAAATAATACACAGTACACTGACTGGTTTAAACTTAACAGTATAGAGCCCTGAAACTTCAAACCCTTGAACAGTGGAATAGTCATCGACTCTTACCTCGTCCGCATGCCTGGAACAGTGGAACTGCTTGTGGCTTAATTGGCAGCTTTGGCAACTTGGCTCCGGCTCACGGAATGGACGACTTTGAAGTTTGATGGCTCCAACAGACTACTCCTACCAAATTACCAATAGACGATTCCAACAGGCATGCCGACGACTCTTCGCAATGTGGCTTGAATGAGTCAACGAGCAGGTTGTAATTTAGGTTTAGACATTTCAACTTACGAGCCTCGACAAACCTTTTATAATCTGACCCTACAACAACAAAAAAAAATTCGTCCGTTCTCGGTGATTGATAGCTTTGATCCATTCCCGTTGTCCGATCTGTTTTTGAAAATTTGTGATCTGTATCGCGATTTTCGTGATATGAATCCAAAATTTCGGAAACGGATCTAAAAAGCTTTAAAACATGATGGATCCGTTTCTGGTCAACAAATATATGTCTCCAGAAAACTGAAATGGGAGTGATACATATCCAAGCCGTTTCTAAGCTGAATCGACGAATCGTACACGTTTCCATACCCGAAATGGTGAACAACATTTCAGAGGGTTAGGGACGGTGTTTCCGGCAACATAGGTGTGAAGGGACAAATGCAATATGGAATCAAGGACTGATGTATCTTGTTAATGTATGGACTCAAGAATTGATCTATCTTGTAAGTCTGACATTTCATCTAACCATTGAACAGTTTCAGATATTAAAGCACCACATGCTTTTACCTTATTAGTTTTCCTGCAAATTTTCTTTATGATGTCTACAATATGCTTCAGCATTTTTTACCAACACTTTGTCTACACCTGGAATTTATATATGGGGTTTATATGCAATAAAATTTATGAAACCCACTTCATAACCAGGGTGGCATTTGCAAGGGACAAAGAAGGGTAAGAATATAATGAGTTGTGTCAAATTCTATACACCAACAAATGGGAAACCAATTAAGGTACAATACTAGCCAAAGTTGAGGACCAGAATGTCTAAAGATGTGATTGAACATACACTATTTGAAAACATTGTTATCTTTTTCACAAGTTCTCAAGGACAACTGAAGAATAAATTCTTAAAATGGCATCTTCTCTAATTTATGGCCTCAGTCCACTATGCTTGAAAAACTAATCAATGTGGCACTTGACTTTGGTATATTTGTGACCCTCTCGTTAGTGTTGAGTACTGTATATTTGTAACTATTTGATTAAATCTTTTACCTTTTTGATGTGTTTTTATTTTAATTTTGTGTTGTGTTTTAACAGGCATCGTCCCTTGTGCTATCCTGTGAAACTGAAAATTAAGGGGATCTATCTAAGATCCCTGAAACTTGTCCTTGCGTTCCCGAGTTCACTGACCCTGAAATTTGGATTAGAATAGTAATAAATTGATCTGATTTTGCACTGCAAATTCCTAAGCACCATTCTACTGTCCCTGAATCTTAGAATAATATAGTGTTAAATAGAACTCATTTTGTATTGCTAACTTTTAAATTTGAACATGCTACATATGCCAAAGTCATCCACTCTTATCCACTCTAAGCATAGCCCCATTATCTCATATGCTTGTCAAGAGCCAGGATGCCAAATCATCTTGATCTACTTGACATTGGAATGTTTAATAGAAGTAAAGGACATATCTGTTTGTAGATCCTTCTGACAAGTCACGGGTGTTTTTTTACTTGATTGAGATAGTGTAGGTATTTTTTACAATAACGATCTCAGTTACAATGCCACAACTTCCACAAAGTCTTGTCACTTGAGTCTTCCAAACATATCTGAGATTCTGACCACTAAAGAACTTCCAAATTTCTGGAAATGATTGGAGTTGTATTCAAGACAGCTTTTTGAGCTTCCATGGGACCACCATGCTTGTGGTGATCTGTTTCTGATTATCAGTAAGATACAACCACTTTGTTCTAATTTGAGACATAATGGCCTATGTATCCGACATCTCTCATCAATTTGTGTGTGATTTCCCTTTACTTGTCATTCTGAGGTTGTTATGAATACTTTAAGTTGACAGAGGTGTTTGCCATGTTCAGCAGTTCGCTTGCAAGTGATAGATGGATTGACTCTTGTTTCAACTGTGCATACAAAAATGCTCTAAAGCAATCAGCCTAGAAAGTGAACACTTAGCCTAAAAGTTTGAACAAATCAAAGTTTACTGATGTGATACATTACAGCAAATTTTCTCTTATACAAATATTGCCTTCTAATTAGCAGTGTTGAAAAATATCGGTATCGGCAAAATATCGGTGAGGGTCCAGAAAACATCTTATCGGCAATATCGGCAAACATAAAAAATGCATAATATATTCATTTTTTTTGTTTGTTTATTTATTTATTCTTCAGATTTTTAAACATATAAAGCAATAACAACATGAAATAAGCACATTGGCACATAAATATGAAGAAAGCACTGATATATATGATGTAGTGGATGTAAAATAAAAATGATACATCAAAGGCGATACCAAATCCTGCGGATCCCTGATAATCGTCCAATCAAGGACTCAAATGTGGAGAACCACTACAAAATTACATCACATATATAAAAGTATCTCATCATCTGAGATCAGTTGCCTCTCCCCCTTTTACTTGGAAACATGATGGGCTATTTGCCAAGCCTGCCCCTAGCAGCAGAAGGCCTTGTCCTTGCACCTAATGTCAAATAATGACTACTGGGTATGGAGCTGTGCTTTCCTGTATCTATAACGGATGGTGCTGATGCTGATGCTCCCACAGTCTCCTCCTCCTCTTCCTCCTGCGCTCACACATTGAAGAGCTACATGTTTGACTCGGGATTCTTTGGTCAATTTTTGCAAATTTGGTGCCATTGCACCAATAGCTTCGCCACCAAATATCTACAACAAAATAAAGAAATAAAAAAAATCAAAAACTTAAAACATAATTAAACTTTCAAATAAAAGTTACATAATTGAATTTTAAAAATCTAGAATTATAAATAAGTAAATTCTAAATTGAAAATTCTAATGGGTGATGACTTGTCACTTATGTGTCATGAAGAGGGTCCTTTCCCTAATAGCATCATCAAAGCCAAATAGGCCAACACAATCCCTATAAAATTGTATCTCGCTATTGATTTTGCTATGAAGGTTAGGATCAGGTACCATCCTCTGAATACATGAATGGACCCCTTCCATCACGTTGCCATCAAAATCAAAGGCGCATTTGTATGAAAATGCAGGGTTGAGGAACAGTGTTGTTGCATGAATGGTTCGATGAAGCATCCTTGTCCCATGAATGGTTACATAATGAGAACAAATGGCCTCCTTGGCCCTATCCATGGCTTCATACAAATAAGCCATTGTAGGCTTGTACCCATCTTACCAATTTCAGAACCTTTACTATAGGTTCACTAACTAAGCACACTTCTTCTACTCCTTGCCAAAATGTGTCAGTGTACACCATTTTTGCAATGGCTCTCTCGTCCTGTCTCTTGCTGTATCTACAATCGCGCCACTCATCAGAAACAAACATTTGCTTCAACTCAAACTAGCATCGAAACAAAGATTGAAGAGTAATAAAGTTGGTGGAAAAATGTGTGATTACAGGAGGCCGCAACTCCTTGTTTCTAGTGTATCTTCTCATGAAGCTAAGAATGAAAACATGGTTATATATAAACTTGGGGACACTCCTAGCCATATCAATCACCTCCTTGATGAAGGAGAGTTTCCCCATATCCTCAAGCAACAAATCGATACAATGTGTTGCACATGGAGTCCAAAACAATGTGCGGTGCCTCTCCATAAGCATCCTGCCTGCAGACACATAATTAGCTGCATTATTTGTTATGACTTGCATCGCATTCTGCACACCAATCTCCCGGATGAACCCATCTAAAAACTCACATATCATTGTTGCATCTTTTATATGTGTTGATGCATCCAATGATTTAATAAATATGGTAGCTTTAGGACAATGTACCAAGAAATTTAGAAGGGTCCTACCCTTCCTATCCGTCCAATCAGCAGACATCACTGTGCTTCCAGACATTTCCCATGTTTATTTCAGCTCCACCAATCTAGAGTTGGTGTCCTACTTTTTTGCTTGAAGGATCGGGGCCCTCGCAACACCTCATATGTAGTAGTTTTGTACCTTAGGCCCACAACAACAATAACATCACACATTGGCTGCCAAAATGGATTGGTTTTGGTGATGCTAAGAGGTAAGTCACTCCAGAAAAGACACCTCCCCATAACTCTATCTGCTTCTTGCTTCTCCTTTTTTTAACAATTGATTTTATGGAAGGTTGTGCTCCATGTCTTGTTCATGGAACAAAAAATGATTACCTCCCACTCCTAGTAACATTGGCACTAGCAGGTGATGCTGTGGAGCCCCTCCCACTACCTTAGCCTCAAAATCAGAAGAAGATATCCTGAAAGATCTACCTGAACGTTCAACCTTGTTTCTCTTTGCCTCTTCCTTCTTTATGTCTTTTTCATCAATTGCTTCAAGCGCTTTTTGTATAAGCTCCGCATTAGAAACCGTACAAAGCCCAACATCATGTCTAGGGAGTCTAGCCAGATGGTATTTCAATTGCATAACCCCTCCTGTCATCTTGGTCCCACACAGTTTGCATGATAGATATGCTCGATTTGTCCCACCATTAGGCCCCCCATACTCCCAAAATGGGTCCAAGGCTTTTGGCATATTTGTAGTGAACTAATTCAACCTAGGGCACCCAAAAAAAATGGCATTAAACACCCATACACAAAAATTAATAAGTAATAACCACCTTATTTTAAAAAAGTATTTTTTATTGCATTATTTGCAATGTGAATGAAAAATGGCAATAAGAGGGTGCATAAGAAAGTTAAAAGAAAAAATGAAGCTTGTTGTCCAAATATGGAGAAAACCCTTGCATTGGCTCATGGGCATTAAAATCATAGCAAATAGAAAAAAACAAAGAAGCAAAATGTTGGTAGGAAAAGAGGCAAGCAAGCATAACACTAAATCTATGAAAAAAATCATTAACATAGGTGTTTTTGAGAACATACCTGTTAATGGAAGAAATGAAGTTTATCTCATTGATTTTCAATCTTTAATCCACAAAATTGTTTTAGTTGGTGGTGATAATGGTTGTTTGATCTTCAATCCCTCCTTGAAAACCACCACAAAGCTCTTCCCCTTCTCCAAAACTCAGAAACCAAAATGAGCAAATAAAACTACCAAAATCGCTTTTCTAGTCGTGGCCCAGCCCGCCCGGCAATATTTGAGGTCGTAGAGCAATATTATGCCAAAATATCTGCAATATTTCGGAAATATTGCGATATTTTCAGGCAAGAAAATATTGCGATATTTCCGAACATCACCGATATTATCAACACTACTTATTAGGAACACAATATTGCTAAGCGTATTTTTATTTAGATGATAAAATCACATGCTAATTGCAGTAGGAATCAATTCTAGTCTATGTGTTCAAGGTAATATTTGAGATCAACAATTTGAACTAGTAAGTGACAACCTCTTCTGCTCTCATGATTTCAATCACTATCCTTAAGAAACATTTGCACCAAGGCATATCATTTATATGTGCAGAGCATCTGTTGTTATCTGGTTCAAACATGTTTTGCAAAGTCTTAAAGTGATAGGCATGAAGCCTCTCCCAACATGTGGTGATTTATTGTATACAGGATTAGTTGCGAATTGAGCATATTATATATCATGTTGCAGGAAGTGAACTTTGCAGATGATCTCTGTATAAACATGATTTTCCCAATTGCTTTCAAGACGCTGCATGGAGCTAGGTGAGAGATGGATTCCTAGCACTTCACTTCGAGTGTTGTCACTGGTGTCTTAGTATATTTTGACCAAATACATTTGGTTGCATGTTTCTTATACGTTAGCAACATTTGCTTTGTGTGTTAGCTAATTTGGGATTTATCATTTTACATAGATAGTCTATGTTTAAGTCCTTGGACATGGGGATTTGAGTGTTCGACACAAGTACCTAAACTCCTTGAAATAGTTCACATAGGACACATGCTCCACATATATGTCACAAAAACAAAAGAAAGAGAAATAAAATACTCATAAAGATGTAACTTTTTTCAACATTTAGAAAATAGAACTATATCTAATGGTCAAACACACAAGTATAAATCATAAATCATATAGAGAAAATCAAGAATATAATCACATGGTCTTCTCATCCAATGGTTAAGTGCATTACATAAATTAAGATAAGATGAAATGATGACATTGGAACATGATACTAATATACCTTCCATGCTATAGATGGAATGCTAATGGCAATGCAACATATCAAGAATATAATCACATGGTCTTCTCATCCAATGGTTAAGTGCATTACATAAATTAAGATAAGATGAAATGATGACATTGGAACATGATACTAATATATCTTCCATGCTATAGATGGAATGCTAATGGCAATGCAACATAGGATAAATTCCTAGAAAAATCTCATGAGTGATGAGTCATGAGCTATATCTCACCATCTTGCATCTCATAGTTATTGTGATGACCAAATCTGGCTCACAAGATAGATATCGAAAATACTTGGAGTATAAAGAAATCCATCTAGGATAAATAATATATATATATATATATATATTATATATAGAATAATGTATGAAAATGGAATGATATGATGATGAGAATTACAAATGAGGGCTTTGTTATAAATACTAGGTGGGAGTGCCCTTTACTAAAAAGTCACGTCTTTTCTTGTGTCTTTTCATTAATTATTAATTGATATTATTATTTATTAGTTATAATATTTATGTTTATAACATTGCCCTCCCCTTAGAAATGCTTTGTCGTCAAAGCATATTGATGAAAAGGCTTTACATCTTTTGTTTATAATATCTTCACTTGATTCTATGTTTCTTGATATAGTCATGGTTGATGATGTGAGAAGGAACAAACTTCGAAGCGTTGACCAAAATTGTTGAACTATAACATGATCTAACCATCTTAATTCAATCCTCGATAGAACGTTATGCTTATAGGCTTCTCAAGATGAATTGTTTGTTAAATTATGAATCTAGCCCCTGACAATTAGTTCCTAGCAGATTATTACAAATCTACTGAATAAAAGCACAACTAGGTTCTCACATAATTATTCAGCAAAAGAAAAATATTAACCAATCTCAATCACATGTGACATAAAAATTCTGCCCAACCAATAGTTCTTCAATAACTTAATAATCTGACCCTACTTGGGCTCTTGTCCTGGGATAATGGCCCAACTAAGGAAATGCATTTACAACATACCTTGGATTTGATCTAGCTGATCAGGCCCTAGATCTATTTTTGATCTGTTTGGCTGATTTGAATCTCCGATGCTACACCTCTGCACCTTCCTCAGACCCGGCACACTTGAGTATCTTACTCCTCACTTGAGAAAACCGCTCTCAAAATGGCTTGTGCTGCTGTAGGGTGTGCCTCTATCCTCTCCTTAACCTTGCTTTTATAACTTTTCGTTGAGCTAAATCCCTAGTTCTAATCTCCAAAATCACAGATGGCTGAGATTAGATCTCGTCTCACTTGAAATGAATGGTTGAGATTAAATATAATCACTAAATTAAATCTTTACTTTTCCTAAGTTTAGCTCGACAGCCAACATAATTAATTATGTGCATTTCCTAAGTTAGAAAGTGTCCTATGTTAGGCTTTGGGCGACTTCTACAAGTCTAGACACTTAGGCCTATGCAGGAGTACCTATTCGAGCTACAAACATCAACACTCCCTCTCAGTGAGGAAGATACTTTTGCCACTTGGAATTGGCTCCAATCCTAGAATTATTTGTTGGCATGGTTGCTCTCACTGAACTAGAAACCTTTCTTGCCACATGGTTTGGAATCATCCTCAAAGACTTGCTCCCTTTGGACTTGTTCCTAGAAGCTTCCTGCTAGTGAACATCCAATAAATTCATCTCATACAAAGAGGTGTTTTTGACAGACTTGGATTTGCTGACTGTTGACTACTCCTCTCTTGAACTTGAAGGATGTGACTCCCTCCAAACTAATCAACTTTTGGAGCTTCTCGCTCCTTGTTCTCTATCATTGTTCTAGTTCTTTCCATTGTTCGAATAAGCCAACCCTTTAGCCTAAAGTTGCCCTCTCTAACTGCAATGATGTGGCCATCATTTGAGCTAGATCTCATGTGTTTGATTAGTGCCTGTCCATCTTGGAATGCTACATCAAACCCCTTCTTTTCTATCATAGAGACTGAGTGCAAACTCCACTTGAGTTCTGGCACCCCTAGCATGTCCTTCACTTCTAACAAGCCTCTTGACTCAAGTTGGAATATCACTTTTCCAACTCCCTTCAATACATGTTTGGTATTAACACCAAACTCCACATGCAACTCTAAGTCGCACTTTGTCATGTTGTCGGACAAATCTCGTGCTTCTATCATATGTCATGTGGCTACACTATCCAATAGCCACACACTAGCTAGTATGGTGCTTGGGGAAAGGTAGGACACAAGTGAGAATCTTGTCTCAATCTTCTTGGTAAACTCTTCCACCTGAGCTACTACCAACGCAACTACAACTAACTGTGTACCCCTTCCCTCCTTCCTCTATGGACACTGTGAAGAATAGTGTCCCGTCTTATGCAATGTAAAACACTTGACCTTAGTGAAGTCCTCCTTCGGCTGTGAGGCTAACTCCTCAATCTTGCTCAAACCTTTTCCTTTACTCATCCTTGTCTTACCAACAAGAGTCAGGTGCTCATCACCTTCCTGCTTGTTGGCCTTGGCCTTTGATTGCACCCTCATCTCCTCTTGGTTGTAGTCATCTCATAGCCTTTGAATGAGGGTTGGTTTTTTCCAACACAAAATCCGCTGACAAATGGATTCCATGTCTTTGGGAAACTACTAACTCTGCATCATCCACCCTTTCCCCCATTGCTGCAAGCTGTTCATGGATTTGAGTGATCTTCATTAGGGAACTTGTCAGTGTGTCAGATCTAGTCATCTGTATAGACTAGAGCTTGTTCCCCAACACCTTTTTCTTGTTAACGGTCTTGCTTTGGTATTGTTACGTGCTTAGGGCGTTCACTCGAGTCAAGGTGCCTTGAGTTCCCTGGGCGTGCTGCATTGGCAAGGTTCATTGCAATGACTTGACCAACTTTCAACTAATTACTTATGGACTACTGTAACGTCCAAAAGTCGTATACGCAACGGAAATATTTAAAATATTTCGTAGACAAAGACATCCATCGTAGGACAGTAATTGTAAATTGAATATTGTATAAAAGAATTGATATATGGTGATTACAATGAGAATGAGGGTCCTATATATATAGCCAGGTAAGTACCCTTTCACTAACAGTTATGTCCTTAGGGACATACCTTTTCATTAATTGCTAACTAATCAATCATTAATCATATTTGTTGTCTTTTACATTATTTGTGTTTATTCTTATATAAATTTAGTTTGTTACATTGCCTTCCCCTTCAGTAAGCTTTGTCCTCAAAGCTTACTGATGAAGGATTGGTTCTCTTTTGTTGATCAAATAACTTCTTATTTCTAAGCTTTCATCTTTGTTGATACAAGACAATATGATGTTCTGAGCGATAGATAGAGTTGTATTGAAAACGGATCAGACCATCCTAGATTAATCTTCTAGGAAATCTTTTGATCCTTGGAGATGTGTGGTGAATAGTTATTGTATGATTGGATTGAGTTTATTTCAGTATTCTTCGGAACATAAGTTTGTTTATGTTATACATGATATAGATTTGTAGATTCACTAGGGCGTCTACTCTTGTGATTCTCATGTAGATATGGAATTTTTCTTGTTTGAACTTCTTTAAACGTTTTTATGGCAGTTTCTTGATTTCCATCAGGCATTGTTGTTGTTGACTTAACTACTTAATCTTTATTTGGGGTGTCCTCTATTTTAACGACAACCTCTGAGTACGTTTTTACTTCAATAGGGTTTGGATTTCCCTGAACTACGAGATTAGTGGTATTGATGTTTGTTTTTTCAGTTTAGACTGCTACATCTGGAGATTTTGATCCTTCCTTTGCGACAAGTTCTTTGAACCTATTCGTCAATGATTTCTTATCATCTTTAAGTTTTTTAATCTGTTTGAGCAAATTTTGATTATGATTTTTGAGACGTAAGCATTCCTCATTCTCTGAGTCAAATTTATTTTGGTCTTCACACTTCTCGTCTTTTAAACACATGATTTGTTCTACTAATGTTTGGTTAAGGTTCTTTAAATGTAATTTTTCTTCGATTTGTTCTAATAAATGCTTCTTGAGTTCCTTCTTTGATGCTTTAGCTTTCTTGACTTGTTCAAGTAGTTTTTCTTAGTGATCTCTAAGGTGCGAAATTTCTGTCTTTGCTGCAGATGACTTCTTCAAGCTCTTTTTACTTCTTTGGTATAGTTTTTTCGTTATCTTGAAACATCAAGTTTGAGATATCCTTAAGGTATTCTAATTAACATTTTATTGATTTTGATTTACTTGTTATGTCTCGAAACGTGACCATCTTCCCTTCACAAGGAAACGTCAAAACTTGTTTCTCTATGTTTAACATGAATGTACCTAGATCCTTAAACCAAGGTTGATTGTGTATGATATCAGTGTTTTTATCCATTCATAGAACATGAAATTGAGATATGTACTCATAATGACCTATTGTCACTTGTAGATCACTAATTCTATACTCTTTCTGGTCAAATTATTTTTCCTTACACTAATGCTTAGCTCTGGAATTAATAGCTGATTTTTCAAGTTGGTATTGATATAATTTTTATCGTTGCTTGGGTTGATGGCGACATTAACTTCTCTTCCTTGGATACTTCCTTTTAATGTAATTATTCCGTGATATGTAACTAAAAGACCATTATAGGAAAACCTTTCTTCCTTCGTCATTTTAGAATTGAGCTCCATCATTTTTTTCAATGATTGATCCCGACACCAGCAAAATCCGCACCTCCTGGTCACGGGCGTCAATCCTTCCTGACTGAGAAAGATGACCGGGCACTGCGTAGGTCAGGTCTGCTCCTCTCTGCCATAGCGTTAAACCTCCTCCTGGCTCGAACTGATGACGTAGGCACTGCATCACCCCTTCCTTGCTGCTTTCTGCTAGAAACAACTTCTGTCATTCGTGACAACTGTTTCTGCTGCTGCTTACTTTGCTCAGCTAATGCCCTCAGTTATCTTGTGATCTGTAACCACGCTTTGATACCATGTTGGAATTTCTAAGTCTAATTGTTAGAAATCCTTCATGTACTTTCTGATTTATTTCTTCCTACTTGTTCTGTTAATTAACAAGTTATTTACCATGTAAATATTGAAAATAAATACAAGTACATGCTCAACACATACAGATCATCAACTGAAGGAAAAACAAGAACACAAGTGACATCATTATTTTTGGGCTAATGTCCCCGTAAAAACCCATTGTGGGAAAGCCGGTGCAGCTATCTGAGGGTTTTATTCTTAAGCAGTTTCAGAATACAATTTGGGTGCCAGAAATGGATCACCCAACAGAGAATGCTCTCGGCAGTGGTACCTCTCAGTTGCAGACAAATATTCTAGCTAAAAACCTCAGATGAACAATCCCACATCTCTCAGCTCTAATCTGCCCCTCGAAATCTCTCAATGTCTGCCTCTAGGGACTGCGTCAGCCTTTTTGGCCCAAAGTTAGCCCAACTAGCCCTGCCTCAACCTCTGGAGGCTCTGCGTCACCCACGTTGGCTCTCCTCAGGCATTGCGCAGCTCCTGGCTGTCTCTGTGTGGCTTCTGGTTGCCTTTGCATGGCCTCTAATTGGCTTTGTGTCCCTCTCTCCCGACTTCTGCGCTGATGCTCCCGGTACCCTCTCTGCCTCTCTGCTTTTGTATTCACTACCCCTCAGTTGCAACTCTGATCACTCTTTCGATTTCCTTAGCAAGCCCTGCCCCAGAAAATTGATTTCTTGATCAACTCGGTGTATTCTCCAACTGACCCTCAAGCCTCTTCTTATACTTTTCTCGTTGACAATTGAACGGTCGAGATTAAGTCCCTAATCAACAACTAAGATTAGATCTGGCTTGATCCATGACTTTTGGACCATTCTAACTCAGTTTTATATTAATTCACATTAATATTTTATTTTCCCTAAGTTTAGACTTAGGGACTCCATTAAAAATATTAATTATTTTAATATCTCCCAAACTGTTTAGATTCTGCCCAAACCATTTCTAGGTCTTGGAGATCTCATGTGGTTTAGCCTCCTCCACCAATTTTCAAGGTTAGAGCACATCCGATGCTACCCCAAATCAACATCTATGTGTGTAGGCTCTATCCTCCCCACTAAGGTGTCAACTGGGGTTATCAAAGAGATCTCTAATAAAGGTGACTCCTGTGCCACACCGGGTATATTGATGTGCTCCTCACCATCCCGTGGGCTCTTAACATCCTGCTTAACCTTCTCCTCGGCTTCTTGATATCTAAAGCCAGGTCTCCACTAGCAAAAGCGCCCCCTGGTCTCACCCTCTAACTGTCTCTGTCCTACTTGCTCCTTTTCAGGGGATTTGGTGCCTTGATCTGGTCGACTTCCCCCACATGATGTAGAGCTGCACCCCAACGACCTGCTCACCTCTAACGTCTCTGTTGTAAGAGTGAGGATGGGTTTGGTTCGTCACCCTCCTCAACTAAACCAACGTCTCATCGTCCCAATGAACTCTACCCCAAAATTTTTGCATACTAAATTTCCCTTGAGCCATTGTTTTGTCCCCGGTTTCACCCATCACTGTATGCTCATACCCAAAGCTTCCATGATCTTTTGGCTAGTTTTGTTAGAAATACTGAGGGGGGGTGAATCAATATTTCTTTTCCAATTGTTATTTTTTCCAGTCAAAACATTTATATTCAGAACACGAGATGAACAACAAGAATAAATGCTTTTATTAATATAATCTTTGCAATAAAATAGATACAAGATATATGGTTCCAATCTATTGCCAAGCACCAACTTTGACTTTTGTGAGGCTCCAACCTCTAGAGCACCAACTCTGTTTTGTCAAGGCACCAACCTTGGACTTAGGAGCACCAACTCCCAGGACACCAATCCTTCCAATTCTGAGGCACCAACCTCGAGGGCTCCAACCCTCTGTTGTCAGGGCACCAACCTTGGATATAGGAAACTCCAAGGACACCAATCCTTCCAATTTCTGAGGCACCAACCCCAAGGGCTTCAACCCTCTGCCAGTTTACAGTGTCACTATAGTTTCCATGCTACAGCATCAATGACAACCAGTCTTCATATGAAGGAGTCTTTACAACTCTTCATACTGTCCACACAAAGTCTGCAAAAAGTTATTTCATGATGATATAAAATAGCCATCATAATCTCCAATAATGTCTCCACACAACTTCAGTGTGTCTACAATTAACTGCACTAAGCTTTGCACAAGAATCAACTCTCAGTTTCAGGCCTCTGTTCTTACTGTCACTGTAAATGCTTCAGGCGTGACTGCTTTTCACTGTTCTAGCTATCTCTTACTTCCCAGAAAACAAATTCACATACGCTTCAATGCTGGTGCTGGTTACTATTCCCTTCAAGCTATTTTAGTTGAAACTTTATTTATCCCTTCACAGAATTGTTCTTCAGGTTGCGTTATGTACCTAGCACTAGTCTGAGCTTTTCAAAGGTGAATCCAATCAACAGAGTTTCTCGTCCTTCGGCTTCCTACTGTCTTGTTGGACCTTCGGCTTCCTCTTGTCCTGCTGGACCTACCGCTTCTTCCTTTCTTCCAGTTCGCCAACCACCTTTTTTTCTCTGTTATATAAGCCTGATATGCTGACCTTTGGCTTCCTCCTTGCTTGCTTGAGCTTCGGCTTCCTCAACACTCGCTTGACCTTCTGGCTTCCCTCCTCTGGTGGCTTTAGCTTCCTCTGCGCTCGCTTGATTTTTCGGCTTCCCGATCTATGGCTTCCTATGTCTATTCGAGTGTTCCAATCAATGTTGCACGAAGTGGGGACGAAACGGGGACGTTTTTTTGGAAGTGGGGACGCGGAAGCGTCATTTCCCAAAAATCTAGGAAGTGAAGCGTCTCGGAAGCGTCTTTATATATATATATAATTTTTTTTTGGTTTATTTTTTTGCATTTATATTAAAAAACATCCAAAATACCAAATTAGTTATAGAAGATAAGGAAGCATGCATATTTTTACATAAATCAAGATAGATATAGCATCCATTGTACATTAATGATTTATTATTCGAGCATCAACCATTTAAATGCATCAACCATCTAGAATCTAGATTCTTCTCCTCTTGTCTAGCCTTTGCCTCTACCTCGATTGTCTAGGGATATTAGTCAACATTGCCAATTTTGATCAAACTACCTAATCCAAGACTTAAAATATGGTAGAAAAAGCTTAACATGCTTGATCGATGATTTTGACTCGATTGAAAGGTAATTTTTTGCTAGGGGCGTGACAAAGGAGTTCAACAATTAACACCACCAACACTAGGGTACATATAGGGCTTGGTGCTCTTGATTAAATGCTAATCACATACCTTCATACTTGATATAATCTAATGAAATGCCACAATCCCATTGATTCTGAATTCCTGAAAACTGTTAAGTTTGCTGAATTTTGAATAGGATATGAAATTCTATTTTCTCCATATGAAGTCCAATGAGGCTGGAACCACTCTCAAACATCCTAAGTCATTTTATGGTAATGTTAAAGATTTAAGTAAAGGGATGAAAATGAAAAATAAAGGAGAATGTCACTTTTACTTTAAGAATTTAACATTACCATGAGGGAGCATCTAGGAAGCATCAAGGGAGCACGTTAGGAGCGTCTGAGAAGCCCCAACCCAACTTAAGTCAAAGAAAAAATAATAAAAAATATTTCGAACCCTATGAAACCCTGTGGAATCGCCTATCTCCCTTCGGATTTGCTTGGGATTTGTGCCCGATCTGTCGTGGATTCGCGGTTCGGAAATTCGGTCCCTAGGAAGCATCAAGGGAGCACGTTGGGAGCGTTCGAGAAGCCCCAACCCAACTTAAGTCAAAGAAAAAATAATAAAAAATATTTAGAACCCTATGAAACCCTGTGGAACCGCCCATCTCCCTTCGGATCTGCTTCGGATCTGTGCTCGATCTGCCGTGGATCTGCGGTTCGGAAATTTGGAACCGCGGATCGGGCTGGCACAGTTCTGAATTTCCAGGAACCGTCTTCATCGACCTGATCAGCGGATTTGACGGCGGATCCCCTACGGATCTGTACGGGTCGCGGATCTTGGTTTGTATCCTTGGGGGGGGGGGGGGGGACGTTTCGTGCAACATTAGTTCCAATACTCATAAGACACGTGAATTCGGAAGAGAGGCCGAATCACAATAGTGTTGCATATTAAAAAATATCAGAGAGGCCCTTTTTAATATTCATACAATATACATTAATTGTTCACGGACATCGCATTCCTTTAATCGCAATAGCGGCTTCCGGAGGTCTTTTATAAGTCGTGTTCATACCATAGCCGATGGCTGATTGCCCCTACCGAATGCGATATTATATTAAACTGCTTTTAATAAGTCTGTCGAGTCCACAACCTTATTGTAATTGGCAGTTTGACATCCCTTAGAGACTAGCGATACAACGCGGATGCGATATTACATTTAGTCATGTTAAATGGTGCATTCGGGTCCACGTTATTATTGCAATCGACGCTTTCAATGTGGCAAGGCTTTACAAGAGGCTTGTGATATGGCGGGTGCGATATTTCAATAGGCGGTTTACAATGGAGCTACGGGTCCACATGTATTATCACAATTAGAGGTTTTGTGGATGATAGCGCTTCATAACTGCAATTAGCAATTAAATCGTGACTGTTGATCTGGCGCTCGATCCGACGATTGTCGCTTAGCCTGATCACCAACCAGTCCGCTTGATCTCCACCATTGATCTCCTTCCATCAGATCAACGGTTGATGCCTTTTCACGATCAATCAACTTGCACGACACTTTGTGACTGTTGATCTGGATCCACTTGATCTAACAATCCAAAACGATTGCAGGTGAGACAAGCACGGAGAATACCCGCTCGATAAAGCGGTTTTTCACTCTCCTCGGTTGCTACGTGTTGAACGGTTAATGGAATCGAGTGACTACCCTTCAATACAACTTACAACTTTTTGTCCGCCTGAAATACCACTTATGGTTTTGAGAAACCACCTCTTCGCTGATTATCTTCCGCGCTCTTCCACCATGCGATGACCGTTGATCTATGAGATCCATCGGATCCTGTGCACTCTCCATCTGTTTCCTCCTTAACTTAATCTTGCTTGCTTTTGATGGATTATGTGATAAAACCACGGTTTTTGCCACACTCAGTTTAACACACGACATTCATATATCGATTCATTCACTTAATATTGGATCGCCATCAATCCATTCAGTGGGAATACAAAGAAATACTCTGTTAACTGTTGAACGCGGATACACAAAGTAACGAGAGTCCACACCAGGCACGAGTCTTGCCCTCTCAGCTCAATTACAACAATAACTTGACCTCTGTCTCAAACCCCCTCTAATACTCAACTTCTCGCTTCTCACTCAAAAACTAATCATCTCAGCTCCCTTAACTTTCCACTCTTTTGTGGTTTGATATGGCTCCTCTGTTAACTCCTTTGATACTCTGCAATACTCATGGCTTGGCTGGCTTGGCTTTCCTCTGGCTTCTCCTCATGGCTTCATATCATTATTTAGTATCCTAGAATATTGCCATATTGACATACTCCTGTTGCTGTATGGATCTGCTCTACTTGGCTTCACATCATTGTTTATCGTCCATAATATTGCCATATTGACATCAATGACAACCTAGATTAACAAGTTTCCCACAGCTGGGCCAAGATCATGCTCTGATACCCCACTGTAATGTTCCAAACTAGAAAAAATAGTGAATAATGTGGAAGTGGTGCACCTGGTCTTGCGTCAATGGCAAGCTACAAGCATCGGGTGATGAATGCTAGGAAGGCCAACAACTGCAATAACCAACTCCTCCAGAAAACTGCATTGCTGCTCCGAAACTGCACTATTGCCTGACTTTGCCCCGTGATTTGCCCACTCTAGAGTGCTTAGAAAATTTTATAAAATTAGGAGCGCACTCCTTGCCAAAAACCCAGAAAGGGTTTCCTTTGGTTCCAACCTTCAAAACTTGACCCTTCACAACTTGACCCTCCTCCAAATACGAATTATCTTGCTGTCACTGCTCTTGTCAATCTCTGCACTCCCAACTCCAACAATCCTTCTCAAATGGCCCTCCAAATGATCTCCCAACTCCCCAACTCCAAAATCCCTGGAATAATGTTGCCCCAACGAATTTCACTCCAATGTTGTTACTCTCCCTGTTCTGCGCTGCTGTTACTCTCCCTACTCTGTGATGCTGCTGCTCCCCTAGCTGTTAGAACTTAGCCTCCATGCTGTTGCTCAACGTCCTACTATTGTACTCGGCCCTCCTACGTTTACTTTCCTGCTGTTGTACTCGGCCCTCCTACGTCTACTTTCTTGCTACTGTAACTCAGCCCTTCTGTTGCTCCTTTCCCTGCGGCTATAGCTCAGCCTCCTTGCCTTTACTTCCCCTTGTTGTTGTAACTTGACTTGCTGCTGTTGCAACTAACTCATTATTGTTGGTATGACTTGGAATGAAGTAGAACTCCCTCCTAGGGCTAGCATTCGAAGTCCACCGAAGCAAGGGTTGAGATCTCCGCTTGTAGACACTCGTGTGCTAAACAACACAGTAACCGGGCTAAGCAGCTCGGGCAACTACGATTGAGTTCAATATGTCAAAAGATAAGATGTTGAAATGAGGAGAGCTGCCTTCCTTATATAGATTCCTTGGAGCATTTTTCCCTCCATTTTCCCTCCATCGTGGGCCCCTCACTCAACCATCGATTTCCCTTCCATGCAAATCGAACTAGGGAATGCGTATTCTCCTAGTGTGGGTGGCCCCCACATATCGAAATAACTTCTACTAAGTCTAGCCTCCTAATAAAACCGAATGGGCCCCATCACCTCCAAAATTGGCCCCAAAATGTAGAAGTTAATCTTGTTTCAAAATAATTTTGGAAGGGACATTACAGAAGCTAAAAAGAAAAAGTCCAAGAAAGAAGAAGTAAGAGTTTTCTGCTATGACTGCGATAGTCTTCCTCACCTAAGTTCTTTTTCAAGTTCCTAAGTCTTCTGTTGTAAGATATGGCTATCTTGATTCACTAAGAAAATCGATGGGGTGCATCGTGACATCATAGAAGCATTGAAAGCAAGAGCTTGGGACACCATCAGAGAGAAGCATGAAAGATGGTTGAAATTAAAATCAATGGTAGTCAACTATGAAGGATATAGCTCTTGGGAACCTCATTGGAAACATAGGTGGCACTTATGGAAAAGAAAGAAAATAAAGATCATTTAGTTCAAGACTCATCATACATCTACCAAAAGGAAATCTCTATTGGATGAGGATACTCTAGATCCTCAAGATTCTCTGATGGAATCTTCATCGAAAGGTTCACCGATCAAGAGTGGAAGCAAATGTTTCATCAAGAATTGCAAACTTGTGGAATTCATGGGATGATGGTATGATGACATAAGAGGTGAAGCAGATCAAAGGATTGAAGCTCTTTTGAATCAAGAAAGCCGCTGAGGAAGTCTAGATGATATAAAGAAAAATGAGGTATGTATGCTTGTATTCGGTATTGCAAAGTCATGTCATATGGTTGCAAGTAACATAGATCAATGCTCTATCTTGAGAGTATAATCAAAAGGAAGGATCTCCACTGTTGAAGGGATGCAAGAATGCATGGGTCACACATTCACTAGATGAAATGAACATAATATGTCCTCATATGTAATATGAGGTGGTTGACCTTAATTGGAGGAACTTTGATTGGAAGCTCTTGGGAGTGGAATGTGCAAAAGAAAGGAAGTAAGAGATCGCGGAATATGTAGCGATGGTAAAGGCAATCAACATTCGAGAAACCAAGAGATCTGACTAGGATATCTCTAAGAAAGATATGTAGAGTCTGATGAAGTCAGAAAAAGAAAGAAACCCTTGATAATGTATATCTTTGGGAGATGTGTCGATATGTATGCAGGTTGTTGATGCAAACTAGAAGATGTCACGATGAAAGACCATCACAAAGGTAATTTTTGATTTAATGTTCATTTCTTTATTTTTTAACAAACATCTAGATGCGCTTATGCAGGGCTGCTGAGGGAAGATCTATGGATATCTTCCACCATTGATGCCCCTGTAGGAGGATGAAAGATCCTTAAGAAATAATGGCATGAAGAAGGTAGCATGGCATGAAGGAAGCCATATATGAACAGATGATCACTTTCCAATGATGACATCACTGACTCATTGATAAAAGTGATGGATGGTCTGTGCCCTATGAAGAAGTCCGAAAACATGAAGGTTCCTGAATAATGAAAAGAAGTTCATGACATCGTGAGGAGGAGTACTTCAAGTAGTTGGTTGCCCCATCATCTCCACTTAAGGCGCTGTTGTAGGTCCCTAATTAAGAGGGAGCCTGGAAACAAGTTCCTTACTTGGAAGAAACTTGAAAGCAAAATTCCTAAGCCAAGAGGGAGCTTAGGTAGAGATAGACACATCATTCTTGTCTTCACTTGGGAAGACAGAATGGAGGATTGGGTAAACATCTGGCATCCGATGCTCTTTGAGGATGAGTTAGGGAATCCAAGATAGAGTAGTTGTAGAGGACCGATGTTCTTTGAGGATTGGGAATCCAAAATAAGAATAGTCCAGGTGGGACGCACCCTGAGAACCCAGCTGGGGTATGTTCCGAGAGAGACAATGATGAGGGTGTCTATACAACATTGGTTTCGCCAGCATTGAGTGCAGATCTTGTGGAGAGATAGAGTTGTTATTGAGGGCCTTGATATGTGTGTGACAATGTTGGTTGATATGATGCTAAATAGATGGGTTACCAATCTGACTCTTCTTATGAGAATTCTTCAGATTGAGGATGACCAAGTACCATTATGAATAACTCCCTCGTTAAGAGGGAGTGTTGAAAAGTGTAATTAGGTTCGGTCTTCATAGTGACGTGTAATTGCGATTTTATGTAATTGATGTAAAGAGGAAAAATAAAATTATTATTGTAATGCTTGTCTCATGGGTTTCATGAGCAAGGGATTTTATTTTTAGTAATGGCTCCCATTGTGATCCCTTAGGATTGGTCATAAAGTCAAAGAGAGTCAATGTCATGTATGAAGGACCCTTCTTGGGCATGTTACATTTTTATATGAGTCAATGAAAATGTCAAATAGCCCTCCAAGACCAAGCTCAAGTATCTACTTCATGTCGGCCTTAAATAAAATAATTAACTTGCTCCAACGGACATGTCAGTACACCCATTCTTCAAGTCAGCTTATTATGGAGGCTCCAACTACTATAAATAGGGCAACTCAACCTCATTTCAGAGTAAGGGAATTTCGGTCATCATCAAGTCTGCAATAGGAGGTGCGAAGTTCTTCAAGGAGGCCTATAGTCAAGCGAAGGAAGGGAGAATGTAACAGAGGTCTTTTTATGATATGTTTTTGGGTTGATCTTCTCCACACGTGCGAGGAAGAAAGAGGTCAGTTGCTATTAAAGAAGCCAAGAGGAATTACAATCCTCCTAAGTAGCCCAATCGGAAGAGGGGCAGTTAAAGGCGAAGATGAGACAAGCTAGAAAGAGACTCTATCCTAAGCAAAGGTATCAAGGACATTTACTAGAAGGAGAAGCTAGGGTTTCTAATTCAAGGAGGTTGAAATAAGCAAAGGTCTAAAGTAGAAGGAAGCTGAAGTTGAAGAGAAGCCAAGGAGGAAGGAGCAAAAGGTTGACTATTGTTGACTAAGGATCTAATCAAGGAAGCTTTGTGTCTTGGTCTTGGAGTGGCAAATAGGTCAAGGGTCTTGGTCTTGGTATTTGTCAATTGAGGTCTCTATAAGAAGAAGAATTTGTTCGGGTTTTCCTCTCAATTGGGAGAGGTTTTGGCCTTGGCTGATAGCCTATATTTTGTGTCTCTTGTCTCTTTATGGTATATGCATTGGTAGTTGTAATAACACTATAATAACATAAGTAAAAGAAGATATTAATCTAAGAAGTAAAAAGCGATCAATAGATTTCAGGTAATCATTTTATCAATAGAAGAGAAATCACTTAATCTTGATGCCATAGATTTCTCAACACCACCTTTGCTACATTTGGTTTTTCATTGAGCTTTTCCATGAGAATGTCAAGCGCTCAAAATCTATGTATCCCATTTTCTTGCAATAATAACATTTCACCTCTCCCTTGTTTTTTGTTGATCTACTATGATTGTTTCTCAAGTATAATGTCATCTTAGATTGAGTAATATCACCTTCTACATCACTTGCAATGGTTCTCTTTTCTTCAACTAAGAGAGTTGAAATCATGTCTTCTAGAGTTTGCTAAGACATTCTAATGATCCCTTGATCCATCTTTACCATAAAAATTCCTAGGTCTATACACTTGCACAAGCTCCATGGTTGTTAAACTACTAAATTCATAAGAGTGGAAACCTTGTCTCTCAAATACCTTGCCTGAGCCTCTTGATACAACTTCTTCCTCTAATATCATATTATAAAATGAGCTAGATCACTAAATGAGGAAGGCCTAGTTAGGGTTGAGTTATGTTGAGTCACAAATTTGTGCTCAATGGAAGATACTCGTAATAACAAAAGATGACATTATCTGTGAATAACAAGTGCTTTTATTACAATGGATTTTACCTCCTTATATATCATTTTTCACTAAGCAAATCATTTGCACTCATAAATGTGTGGTATATCACTTTATGCAAAAGTGAACAATAACATGTTCTAAAGTTATAAAGTGACTTTATTACATGGTAAGCCTCATAGCCTAACATCCTAATGTTTTTACCTAGGCTTTAAACCCCTCTTCAAGGTCAATACATTGTAATTTTTTTTATTGAAAAATCTAATGTCTCTTTCTCCGGGGTCTAAAATGGGAAAACTCATGAGGACTTTATAGAGGCTTCTTTTGTGTTGTTGTTGAACCTTTGGACTCATAATGGATGCTTTTACAATGAAATAGGGTTAATTATGATATTTGTGCAGATTAAATAGTTATCCTTCTTTTGAGCAAGGTTTTGTGAATATATATAAAGAAACTCCTCCTCTTGATGTTTAAGATGACTCCACTAGTATCTCTTAGAATTTTTGTATCATGCAATTGGCCTTGTTGACCACAACGTGTCAACGACCCATAGTAGTACCCCCCCCCCCCCCCCCTTTTTAGCAAAAGGGATAGCGTCTGATTGATGTGTTCCTGCCATCCAGTTATCATCATCAGCCTGAGGATCATTTTATAATGTAAACCCAGTATGCATGTGTATAATGTAAATAATCTCAGCAGATCTGTGTCGTGTATGTAATCACCTAGGTAAACCTAGTTTTTTGGTAACGATCTACATTCCGGGAGGCTTTTTGTCTCACCGATCCATTCTTGGTGGTCGGTATAATTGTCCTTTAGCCTACCCCAAAGTCGGAATGGATTTTGTCACTAGAGTCTTAGGGGAGTCCAAAGTGTTCTAGATCGAATCTATGTAAAAGTGATTTGGGGATATTCCTAACTATTTGGTTAGGTTATTTTATTAAAAATTGCTTGATCTGCTAGATTATATTTGTGTCGCAGAACTGGGTAGTCTGTGAGGGTCTTTTTCAAATGGGTTTTCCCCCTTGAGATGTAAAAAATGTAAAAAACATGATGTAAAGTGTCTTGTGGGTTAGAAAAATAATTTATCCCCTCATAGGTCCTAGGTCTTACATAAATTTAAGTTTTTCAAAGGTAAAATTCGTGGATCCTTTAAAAAATTAAATCTTAACAGGTTCAGGGACTAAGGTTAATTGATTATTTTGCTAAATTTTATGCCTTGGTTCTCTGGGATTAAGTCAAAGTCAAAATTTTGAGGAAATAAATGCAATTTTTTTTTGAATTTATTAAAATGCATTTAATTAAAAGAAATTTTGATCCTCATCAACGGTCGAGATCACTTTGACAAGGATCACTCGAACTAGCCGTTGGAGGATTTATCTTTAAATAGGAAGTCATTTTGTCAGCCAGATTCATCCGATCTTTTGATCGTGTACCAAGTGAAAAGCTCTCTCTTGTAATATTTTTATGAGCAATAAAGAAAGACTTTGGGTTTAAATTTCTGCTGGTGTTACTCCTCATGGAAACTCTGTAAGATGTATTATTTTCGTGCGTAATTTCTTTTTTGCCATTAATAATAGTTGCTGGGGTTTGAATGATAATTTAAGTTTTGAATATAATAATAGGTATCTCTATTAGATTTGAATTTTATTATTGTTCTCTCGCTCTATGATTGATGGCTGAATTGAGTTTTGCAGGAAAATCCTTGATTATCAGATCATCGAGCTTTCGAGGAAGTTCTCGATTGAACCAGCGAACTCTCGATCCGTGTTTTCTAAAGAGCCTAGTTTGAATTTGATTCCGGGCTTATCATAAGATATTATTTTTATCGGTGATGCATGAAGGGTTTCAAGCTTAGTACCTCCTCCAAAATTCATTTTTTTTTAATTTTTATGTGCTAAATCGTTAGATATGGCTGTTGGGAGCCGCAGATCATTAGATTTGGGAGCGGAGTCGGACTCACACTCCCTAGATCTGATAGATCTGCTAGTTATGTACATAAATCTGTAATTAATTTTAGTTTGCTGACTTGGGTTTTTGGGGTTTTAGTGTTTTTTGGGTCATTGTGTATATCGTTTGGGTGTTTTCTATTGTATTGCAGTTATAGATCCGAAGTTGGAAGTTGTCCAGAGTCGAGATCTAGGCCCTGGAGGGTAAGATCTGGATCCCTGAGGCCCATCAGCGTAATTCTACAGGGAGATTATTTAATTAATTTTACAATCCAAGGGTTTCAAGAACTTCAAATCTGAAAATTTTTATAAGATCTGGGAATTTCGTAGCAGTTGAATTCAAAATTTTATTAAGTTTCCAGAAAGACTTCAAAGGGTTTCTGGGATTTGTTCCCTGGTTCTTTGGGCTTCATTGTGCAAATTTGAAAAAAAAAAAAAAACCCTTCTTAGCCATTGAACTCTTGTCTGTTGCTTGGGTTTTCAATTTTTTTGTTGCCTGAGGTCATTTTTTTAGCAGAAAACTCTGATTTGTTTACGCTGTCCTGGGGTTTTCTAGAAATTTCAGCTCCTCTCTCTCTGCGTATTTTCCTCACAGCTCTTCTCTCATCTCCAAATCCTCAAAATTTGTCCTTGCTCTCATTGCCAGCGACTACCAATACGTGCATCCTTAACCCGCATCCTCACCATCGATCCCTTGCCTTTCTTTCCGCTGTTCATCCAAACACTGGCTTTCCTCCCTCACCGCTCATGCTGCTCCATCGAACTCCTTATCTGCGTATCCATCTCTGCTCCACACATCGTGGCTACCTTTAGCGCCTCGTCAGCTCTATCTCTGCCTGTGTCTTCCCTTCCGTGGCTCCCTACGCTGCCTCCAAACCTGCAAACAACGTTTCTTCGCTGGCCAAACTGCTCCATCCACGTCACTGCTCCCTCAAACCTGAGCTCCTCACGTTGCCATACCTACGCTATTTCCACGCTGCCTTTGTCGAGCTTTCTCCTGCGGAGCTGCAACAACAAACAATAAGACATTGCATTTACATGCACCTCGACCTTTTTTTGTATATTGCGTTAGTTTAGTTTGGTTTCATATATTATTAGAGTTAGGGTTAGTGTAGGTCCCCTTTTTTTATTTGGTTTGGTTTTATAAAAATAAAAATAAAAATAAAAAATCGATTGTGTTTTCTTTTCATTTCATTGATTTTCATTTTCTTTTTTACTTAAAAAACTAAAAATCTATAAAATTTAAAAAACATTTTCAAAATCATAAAAATCCTAAACATTCTTAAATTTTAAATCTAAGAATAATATAAAAATGAAAAAACTTTTAAAATTAAAAAGTTTAAAAAATCAAAATCCAAAAAACATATAAAAAAATATAAAAATTAGAAAAATTTAAAACATTAAAAGTTTCTAAAATAAATAAAAAATTTGTGACTGAGAATAAACAAAATTAAGGGGTTTATTCGCTTAAACTTTAGAATTGAATTTTTAATGTGGCCTATGGCCCATTATTTTTTTTTAATTTTTTAACCTTTTGATTAATTTAAATTCCTAAAGAATAATTTAAAAAAAAAAAATTAACCTAAAGTTTCTTAGTGTCATTTGGTCATTAAATGCATTTTTTTTTATGATTTTCCTATGGTCAAGGTGCGATAAACATTTTTAATCATATTTGATTGTTGGAAAAGGTTAATTAATTCTAGATCTTGGTCATTAACAATAATCATCTTAAGTCTGAAATAGCTTGCCTTTTTTTGGTGGATTATTTATGATTGTCACTTCTCATCACATATTGCGAATCGTTCTGGATATTTTGTTTTATTGATGGTTAATTCAAATATCGAAGGCACTGGTCTATAATTGTTTTTATCTTGTGGTCGTGTCATGTTTATGTTGGCGTTTAATCTATCAATCTGATTTAGTCAAGATTCATTCATCAAGGCGTCCATCATTAAAATATCGTAGAGCCCGTGTTCCACAAGCTTTCTCGTCCATTTACCATAGGGTCTACCCCTCTTGACTTTCCTAGGAGAGAGTCTAAATGGAGTAAGGATCGAGAGTGACAACCCTTACTTTGAGCATTGTCGTGCTGCCTAGACACTTTGTCCAACAACAGGGCCCATGTTTTGGCATATTGCCTATATGATCCTTTCAATGATAAGAAATTTGAGTGAAGAGATGATATTTTTTATGAAGTTCCTATTCATGGTTCATCAAGAGCTTTCCATTGCTTCTTGTAAATGATACTCAACATGTTTTAGTGGATCTTCACTTTATGATGTTGGTCTATTTTGGATGCACTACATTAAGTAGTTCATCCAGGACAACTTGATCGATCCTAGTGCCTTCATCAAATTGGTATGTTTTAATGGATCTGTGTTTGACATTATTATGTTACTCCTACAACAATTGGGAAGATAGATGTTGATGATGTAGGCCTTATTTATGACTTGTGTGCATCCCGCCTTGTAGAAGTCTTTTCTTCTATACCTCTACTCAAATCCACCTTATCCAACTTGTGGAATCGTGTTGGTGTGGGAGATATGGTGTCTAGGGGGGCATGCGACTCAACATGTTTCAGTGGATCTTCACTTTATGATGTTGGTCTATTTTGGATGCACTAGATTAAGTAGTTCATTCAGGACAACTTGATTGATATCAATGCCTTCATCAAACTAGTATGTTTTAATGGATCTCTCTTTGACATTATGATGTTACTCCCTCTACAACAGTTGGGCAAATAGATGTTGATGATGCAAACCTTATTGATGACTTGTATTCATCCCTCCCTATAGAAGTCTTTTCGTCTATACCTCTACTCGAATCCATCTTATCCAACTTGTTCCCTATTAAAATTAGCAATAATAATAATCTAATTTTAAGGTCACAACCAAGCCAACACCAAATTGGTGTATGAGAACCCCCTTGTTTGTCGAACAAGGGACCCACCTCAGCATAGCAATTTAACTGCTAAAGTTTACAGAGTTGTATATGCTCTACCCCATTTGAATTTGAACTTGTGACCTTTTAGGAGGAAACACATGCTCTTATAGTAAGGGGGGATGTTGTTGATAAGGTGTAATATTCATCTATGGCCAGGATTAACCTTATATTGATTTGGCTATTAATAAGTCTACTCTCACTTGTATTTTAAGCCATGACCAATCTTATATTTGATTGGGTATTTATAAACCAACTCACTTATATTTTGGTCACAATTGACCTTATATTGAGCTGTCTATTTATAAACCTACTCTCATTTGTATTTTCAGCGATGTCCAATCTTATATTTGATTAGGTATTTATAAACCAACTCACTTATATTTTGGTCACAATCGACCTTATATCGAGTTAGGTATTTATAAACCGACTTTTATTTGTATTTTGGCCCATGATAAACCATGTAATAAGTTGGGTATTTATAAACTGACTCTCACTTGGGTATCTATAAACTGTCTCTCGTTTGTATTTTGGGTACAGTTGACCCTAGATCAAAATGGGTATTTATAAACGCACTCATTGTATTTCAACCACAACTTACCCTATATTGAGCTTGGTGCTCATATGCCTACTCTCAGTTACAAAAACATTTGATATTATATTGAGTTGGGTATTTATACACCCACTCTCTTTTGTATCCATCATTTTTCTTCACTGAAGGTGGGATGTTGAAAATGGTGTGAGTTTTACTTTTGGCCAAATACCAACCTCATTACTATATTTATATTTGGTTAAGGCTGACCTAGTTAATGTGGGCCCAAAGCTCATATTGGGGAAAGTGCCCTACCCCATGAGTGGTGTATGTATCTCATTTGTAATGTTTTCACATCTTGTGATCATTTTTTATTATTTATAAAAGTGATTTAGTGTATGGGCACTATAAACTACAGTGCTCTCTTATTCTTTGGTTCTCTTTCTCTTTCGTGCTCTTGAATTTCGTTGTTTTTTCTCTCTCCTAGTGTTATGTTATTCTTTCGCTTCCCTAATGCTGTTATTTATTTTCTTTTATTTCAAAATTTGAGTTTGTTGGCTGGTTCAATTTGATCCTTGCTATTTCTTGTGGATCTCAACAAAACTTGGAATGAGAAAACTAGTTGCATATTTGAGATGTACCAAAATGCCAAAAGTCATGAGCTTCTCCTTCTCTTCACACACCCTCTGCCTTCTCCAAGGTGCCTTTTTATGGCCGACATGTCCAACATTTTGGTCTGCATATCTGAATGCATGTTTGTTGACGGACATGTGTCCAACATATTGGATCTATATGTCCGACATAGGGATTCAGGGACACAGACCCTGTGCAACAAATCTTATTTCTTAGGTGATGGTCACATGTTCGACACGCTAGATCAATATGTCGAACACAGATATTCAGGGGGCACACCATGTGCAACGAATCCTATTTCTTATGCTTAGATTATGTTCTAGTTAGGAAGTAAATAGTGGTCATACCCATAAATCTTTGACAGTCATTTTAAGATATTTTGTTGTTACTATTATTAAATAGGATTGTGCAACGAATCATATTTCTTAGGTTTACATTTGGTTTAGTTTCCAAGTAAGTTGTGGTCCTACCCATAAATCCCTGTCATTTTAAGATATTTTGTTATTATTATTATTAAATAGGATTGTGTTACTGTTGACAAGGCAAGTTTTCGCTATGCCAACAAGGGGAACTAACCCGATTGCAGACCCTAGTTAGATCTACTTTTGTTTGGAATGGCTAGTTCTGACGGGTTTTAAAGGACCCCGAAAACTGTTATATGTGTTGAAAGATTGCTTCTTGGATGAAGACTTCAATTAAATCAACAAAGAGAAACAGCTAACCTATAAGTATCAAATCCTATTTACACTAATTTTAACTACCTATGTTAATTTTAACTATTCTAATCTATCCTGCAGGAGCATAACAAAAGAGATTAAACATCATATATAGATTCTAAGTCCAAATGAATCAATCACTGGTTCATAGATGAACAAGGTTGTATTAAATCTTGATTGCAATCTAATTACTTATACAGGAATGCACATTCATTTCCATACAAATAACACTTGCAACTGATGTTTAACAGAGTTTCGAATCAACAACCTTTCATGAGTTAAGCATGATATTGAATTATATTCGAACAACCAGGAATAACCATGAACTGTACATTATCAATATGCACAAAGCAAAACACATTTATCTTTATGCCAACAACAACACTCTGATTCTAAACACATGAAAGCAGAGAAAATAAATCTGAAACAAATGGCTCTTTCTCGACCAAACAGTGTTCTTTATTCACAATAAATCAAAAGTTGTTATGTCCAAAAAAAAAGTCGTCCTCTCCTATCCGGAGGTAATACTTATGCAGCTGGAAATGACTCTCGGTCTTCCCTTAACCTTTCGCCTTCCCCCTGTTCTTTTCAATATACAGATGATACACAGACGTAGCACAGTCGGTGTCACTGCTGACAAGTAGAAGGCATATCTTCTAGAGTGCTTCATTTCCCGGGGAAATGAATAGATGTTGATTAGAAGAGGATTACTGTGTGTCATCTCTTCATGATAAAACCTGGGACAATTTCGCTTTCGGAATACACAGGCAACGCGTGGAAAACCGACCGAGAACGCCTAAGGCTGCATCTTTAAACGGAACACATCCGCATAATGGACACTCTGGATCTGCTCATGCGTTTAATCCTCACCTGCAGAGATAATTAACATTAGTTTTATGATTATGAGACAGCACAACATGACCACAAACAAACCTTGAATTCAACCACAATTTCTATTTAATCTTGCACGCAGAGCAGCTATAATTATCAAACCATCGGGCCTTGCTGTGCACGTATTCTCGTTGCCCCTAGTATTCATTTTACTCAATGATTGCCTTAACAACGCTTCAAGGGCAGAGCTATTCACTTGACAGGATTTTCCTTCGAAAACTTGGACCACACCATTTTGGCGAAATATATGGGAAAACACAGGAAAACCCGTGACCAACCATAAGGCCGGACTTCAAATGATATACACGTGGGCCTATAGTTATCATCGGGTCCGCCATATCGCATCGCAATGCTTCGATGGCGAGTGAATGGACTTTGGGTTTCATCGAAGCCCGATTGCGATATGTGATGGGCTTCGAATCTGAAATACGTATATGCTACGCTTAATAGTCCTGACGAGTTCGCCTTATGGGCTTTGCCTTTTAATACTGGACCACAACACTTTATCGAAAACATGGGAATACATGGGAATACACGAGAAAACCCGCATCCGACCATAAGGCCGGACTTGAAATATTATAACCCGAATTCATAGTTGTCGGCAGGTTCGGTATATCACAGCGCACCTTATAAATAACCTTTGGGTTCTGCCGATTGCGATATGCGATTGGGGAAGTGGATCCGATAATGTATGTATTATACTTGATAGTCCTGTCGGGTCCGCTGTATTGCATGACTCCCGCCGATTGCGATATGCGAAAGGCTCCGGACCTAAAATATATATATATATTATAGTTAATAATGTCGTTGGGTCCGGTGCCTCATGGTACGCGTTGTATACAAGCCCTAGGACCCTACCGATTGTGATATGCGATGGGGCTCCATACCCGAAATATATATATATATATATATATATATTGTGGTTAATAATGCCATCGGGTTCAGTAGACAACGGTGCGCCATGTTGATTGCGATAGGCGAAAAAGGGTGATTTATGCATGTTTGCGAAGCATTTCCATTATAAAGAGTTATAATGGGAATAAAGGTGCGATAGAAGGTTTTGTGGTTTGAATCCAAATGCAACCATAATAAAGAGTGGGGGTTGGTTATATGCGTGAGCATAGAACACCGTGAAGGTTTATGGGGATTGAAAAGTCCTAATGAAGGAAATGAATGCAAGGTTGGGTTGGGTCATGGATGAACCATGCATCAAAGATCTATTAAAGGGGGTCTTGACCATTAAAAATTGAAGCTTTGACTCGGCACAAAGTTAAAAAAAAATAGATCAGTCGGAGAAGTGAAGGATCAAACTTCTAGGTATCCATTCAAATTTGCTGCCAGAGCAGGTTTTAATAGGTTGGTGGTTGTGGCCACAACAAATGGGGAACCGCTAGGTGAACCATTTATCTTTGTTTCCAAATAAACCTTGGATCAATAGAACATCAGGGTGTTAAGATAAACTTGAAATGCAAACTGTATAGATGGACAGGCATGGGTTGCACTTCAACATTAATTGCTTCAGGTGGGATAAAGACAAATAGCTTTAACTTACTGATAGGGTTTTGATAGGCATTCTCCAATGGTAGTATTATGGGATTTATTGACCTTCCGTTACCTGTTTTCTACTTTCAAATTCCTTTCAGGGCCATCACCGGTCTGCCAATCCCTGTTTAGGTGTGTACCTCAACTCTTTATTGCATCATCAAACTTGATGTAGATATGTTTATCTGCACTTTATGTAAGAATTTCAGTGCTATATTTTCGTATGATTGAATGGGGCTCAGTCATGGATCATGCCATATTTTTAAACCGCTTAAGCAAGGTTGGACTTGCTGTGGCAACCGGTACTCTGAGCCCAACAATAGTCCCTACTCTAACCGGCTTTCCAAACAACCTGTCCTTCCAGATTGGCACAAGGACTCAACATTTCATTTCTTTTACATAAGTCCTTCCAGTTTTAGGCACAAGGACTAGAGCACAATTGGATTTGCCACAGGGTATATGACAGTGAGCTCAGCCCATGAAAGGAGGTTTACTTGTAGATGACAGGTATTAGAAAACTTAGTGTGGTGGATGGGACCAATGGAGAATAACTGCTAACCTTACAGGCAAGTATAAGCTAGGTCTGAGTGGGATATTTTAAAAATGCAATGTTCCACCATGCCCGTCCAGTTGTGGTTATACATTTTTTCGTTTTATAAAGATGCCCCTACATGCCCCAGGTATCCAGGTTGTCAATAGACCTTACCTAGTTCCCAACAAATGCTAAATGAGTGGCTTCGATTTGAATTCCACAGCTAATTTTCAAGTTCTCGTAGGCTCATTGAAGTTTGTTTGATTTGCAAGGCAACGATGAATCTAGGATTGGCAGACTCATCAACAGGTTAACGAGGGAGTCCAAAGCCGAAGGTGACGAATGATGGCAGTTTGAAGAAATTTATAGAAGTGAAAATGAGAGTGGAGGACCAAAATCCGTTGGCTGAAAAGAACTGAAATTCAAAGGAAAGTAAACTTTGCGGAAATAACAAGAACGAAAGGGATGAAAAGATAACTAAGCTAACAGAAAAAATAAAAATGAATCCTAACCTACTCAGGAAGTAACCACCATGTGGTGGTCACTGGAAGTATCTCTTAAGATGTTGGCCATTAACAGGGAGTTTTTTAGTGTCTCCCTATAAAGTTTTCAATTTGTAAGTCCCTTGACCAATTTTCTCCTCAATTTGGAATGGGCCCAGCGATAAGTGTTGGAATTTTGTATGTTTACCTTTTGGCTCATTCAACTTGTCCCATTTCAGGATTAGCTCTCCTACCTGGTAATCTTTATCTCCTGCTAGATGGTGATCAAACCATCTCTTCACAATCATTTGGTGATTTCTGAATTTATTTCTGGCTTTATCTCTCAATTCCTCCAGCCTCACCAGTTGGTTGATCCTTTCTCGAAGTAAAGGCTGAAGGGGTCCCTCTTGAATCTTGGGAGAGCTGTAAGGAGGGAAGGGTAACGTTGGGAGGCAAGACGACTTCCTGTCCATAGACGAAGAAGTATGGGGAGTTTCCTACTGCCACTTTTGGGGTGACTTTATCGACCCAAAGGGCGTTTGTTAGAGCGTTGTGCCAATTGCTCTGGTTGTCGGCGACAGATTTACGAATTATGCGGATGCGGCTTTTATTTGAGGACTCTGCAACTCAATTTCCCTGGGGGTAATAGTTTGATGCATACCTTATGTGAATTGATTTATCAATAGCAAATTCAGTCAATTGCAGTGATGAAAAGTAAGAAGCATTGTCAAATATGAGAGCGTCAGGGATGCCAACCCTGTTGATAATGAATTTTTCAATAAATGATATCACCTCGTCTTCGTTTACCTTCTGAAGCGGGATGGCTTCGGTCTATCTAGTGAAGTAGTTGGTAGCCGTGAGTATATACTTATGTTGTTGTGAAGAGTTCGGAGTGATCTAGCCTATGACATCTAGGCCCCATTGCTGGAACAGGCGATATATCATAACGGGCTTGAGGGGAACGACTGGCTTTCTTTCTCGTCCTACAGCAGTTTGACATACCTTGCATTTCCGAGCGTAGGCATGCGAGTCTTTGAACACTGTGGGCCAATAATATCCAACTCTTAATATTTTGTGAGCAGTGGTCTCTCCATCGTAGTGACCACCTGTTGGGCCGTCGTGCATTTCCTTCAAGACATGATCAACATCATCCTTTTCCAAACACCTTAGCCATATTCCATCATAATTTTTTCTATACAATGTGTCATTGGCCAAGTGACATTGATTAGATTTCAATTTGAGCGCTCTCCTTCGTGATGCATCCATGTGTTCAGGTAATGGTCCCCGTGTTAGATAGAAGCGTATGTTATAATACCACGACTCAGGATCCAAAAGGGCTTCTGATGTTTAGCGCTCATACATCAATGTCTCATTAATCCACAGGGGCTCCTCCCTGAATTTTGATTGCACATTTTGCATGCTCTGCGCTTTTGGTTCTTCAGATGCTCCTTTATCTGCAGAGGCTTCTGCTGCTAGCCTACACAATCCCTGCCCTCAAACTATCTTTGTCAGCTTAATCTCGACATCGAATTCTTGAAGTGGGGTTATCCAATTCCCTCTCCGTTCACCCATTTCTTTCTGCACGAAGAGGGCTCTTACGGCAGGATGGGAAACGATTACTTTAGTCCTGGCCTTTAATAAATAAGGGCGAAAGTGTTTTGTGGCTTTAAAAACTTCAAAGCCTTGTTTCTCCACGTCTAGGTAGTTCAGTTATGCTTCCTGAAGATTAGAGCTCATATAAGAGATAGGGACTTCATTGCCATCATCATTTTTTTGGGTGAGGATTGCGGCATATGAAACATTAGAGGCGAAAGTGTACAATAAGAATTCCTTGTTGAAATTGGGGCTGACCAACGCAGGAGCTTCTGCGATGGCCTCCTTAATTTGCTGAAACGATTTCTTAGTTTCATCGCTCCATCTATACACAGTGTCTTTCTTCACCATTCGCTGCATGGGACACGCTATTTCTGCGAAACCTGAGACAAATTTCCTAACAAAATTGATCTTCCCAAAGAAAGATTGCATTGCCTTTTTATTTGTAGGGGGTTGTATTCTCATGATGTCTTTATTCTTTTCAGATCAATAACAATCCCTTCTTTAGAGAGGATATGACCCAGTAGTTTTCCTTCTATAACGCGAAGATGCTCTTCTTAGGATTCAATGATATTCCGTATCTTCGGCGTCTTTCGAAAATCTATTTCAAGTGATAAATATGATCCCTTTTGTGACATGAATACACTGTGATGTCATCCATGTAAACCACTACTGATATGTTAATCAACCCTCGGAAAGCTATGTCCATAGCTCTTTGGAATGTGGCACCCACATTAATAAGTCCAAAAGGCATTTTACGATATGCGTAAGTGCCCCATTTAGTGTTGAAGGTTGTCTTAAGCTGATGCCCATTAGACATCAACACTTGGTTATATCCTGAAAACCCATCTAATAGGGACAACATTTCAGACCCAGAAACGCATTGAAGAATGTGTTCCATAGAAAGGACAGGATAGTTATTGTTTTGCGATGCTTTGTTCAGGTTTCTGAAATCGATACACAGCTTGATGTCTCCATTTTTCTTTCTTATTGGCACGAGATTGGCTACCCAGCGGGTGTGTCTAACCGGAAAAATGATTTTAGCATCCAACATTTTGTTTAATTCTTTCTTCACCAACGGTTGTAGGCTGGGATGCATCTTGCGAAGCTTTTGTTGGTAGGGCTTAGCCTCCTTTTCTAGAGGAATTACATGTTGCATAACGCTGGTATCAAAGGTTTTTAAGTCGCCATATGTCCATGCAAAAACGTCCTTGTACTCTTTAAACAACTTAACAAATGCAGCCTTCTCTTGTGGAGAGCACCCCAAGCCCAAATTGACATTTTTTGGGTCTTCTTTGGTTCCAAGGTTGACCGATTCATACTTCATGGATGAGCTATGCGTTTTGCAGTTAGTCGACTTTTTGAATTTACTATGCAAGTCATACAAGTGCTCCATCTTGACAACTGACTTGGGAATCATATTGGACTGATCCTTTTCCTCATCTTCCCTCTCATTCATAAGCCTGTCATGCTCCTTGTCATCAATGACTGCATTCTTGAATGTCTTCTCGCAGTGCAAGAACTCAAGGATTTGCTTGTCATCTTCGAACACCTGCCAATTTGAGAGGTTATCAGGCACAGATGGTCTGAATATCAATTCAACATAACATTTATTCTCTTTAATCTAAAATTAGGCAAAAGTTTTGCAGCCATACCAGCCATTATATCGGCATCTTGGTTTTGCCCTTGAGGTATGTATGTGATATTAAAAGAATCAAAACTGTCAATTAAGCTCCATACCTCATGTTGGTACCTTACCAGGTGTGGCGAATTGCAGTGTATCCTTTTCCTTACCTGGTCCACAATTCTCTGTGAGTCACCAAAAACTTTAAGACTTTTTACCTTCATATCAATGGCTTTTCTTAGGCCCTGCAACAAGCCTTCATATTCTGCCATGTTGTTGGTGCACACGAACTCCAATAGGCTGGTCATCAGATGTTGGTTCCCTTACGGGTCAATGAGAATGCTCCCAGCACTTGCACCTTCAAGGCAGTTAGAGCCATCAAAATAGAGTGTCCAAAATATAGAATCTAATGTTACATCAATTGAACTGCTTTCTATGAAATTAGTCCTATTATCTACTATAATACAGGATAATCCATTAGTTGGATTGCAGGGGAGAGCTTCCAACTGTTGGTTTGTCACAATTTCTTCAACTATCTTTGCATGAATTCTCCAAAACAGGTTTGCGTGACACAAACGTCAAAACTATAACTCCCAAGGATAGAGTTGGTAAACATTACAGGTTCATTGGGGCCATTTAGATCCGTCACCACATACTTCATGTATCTTTCTCGATCAACCTTTAGCATATCACCTTTTCCCTTCTGAGGCAGCAAGAGATGGGATCAATCAATTGAGAAATATCCATTCAGTTTTGCTGACCAGTCCCTACTAAGCAACGTTCCATAAGCCTCGGGTATGTCGACTACCACTATGTTAATGACTTGTGTGTACTGTGCTTTGGTAGCCATCCGAACCAACACATCTTTCAATTCCCCAATTATTTTCACATTCATTCTGTCCAATTGCATAATTCGAGTTCCAGTTTTCTCAGGTATCGCGCGAAGTCTTTTAGCCACAGCGTAAGGCATAATGGTGGATGAGGCACCTGAATCTACCAAGCAATTGTGTACGTTCATGTTGAAGATTTCAAATGTGATAAGGAAAGGTGGAGTCATGGATTTTGATTTCCTTCTTATCATGGCCCCACTGACATCTTGGGGTGTTCGATTCATTTTTGATAGAGTGGCTTCCATGGCTGGTGACTTTTGGGATGTGCTGGAGGTACTAACGGGTCTGGACATCGAAGTTTTGGTTTGACTACTTGGATTGGTGGGAGTTTTGCAATTCCATTAATTCATAGCTTTCAAGAGCAAATCTCTTTGCTGCGTTAATTTTAGCAAATCGAAGTATGTGATATTAGCTCGGGATTTCTTAAGATCATCCACAATAATTGTAATCAATGTTATAAACAGGGTAGGGCAGAGTAAACATACATGTTTTGCCATTCTTAGGTGGGAGTTTACCTTTTTGAGTCGCTTTCATTTCAGTTGGAGATGTATTATCTTTCTATGGACAGTTCACAGTTGGAGTACTCTTGGGATCACCACTAGGTCTACCCTTCTCAATAAGAACTTTGGGAGTGGATGGCTTCAAAGGGCGAACATCTTTCTTTGTCTGGTCTACAGGCTTCGTCACGCCTGCAAATGGCCCCTTACTTCGTCTGTGGATTTCATTAGTGTGGATTTCTACTGTACTATCTCCTTCATCATCATCGTTCTTATTTGTATAGAAATCTCATAGTACATTGATTTGAGATTCTTCGTCTAAGGGCTCTTCTACTCGGTATTCTTCCTCATTTTCTTGTTCTGGCTTCGACTCCACTATAGGTTCTTCGTTGTTAAGGAGCGATCCGATAAGAGCCAACTCTTCCATATTTAAATTCCCTTCATTAGGTGGAGCAGGCAGTGCAAGTGGACCATGACCACCTTTTGTCTTCTTACGATAGAAAGGTTTGAAAGGTTTTCTGTTGTTATAATCTCCTCCATTCTTGCTTGTACTCTCTCCAAAATTCCTTTTCATATCGATGACTGTGTTTGTCAACTTCTTAATGATCTGATGCAAACCTTCCACATTTGTGGTATCCTTTTCTTTGATTTCAACCCCTTTGTTATCACTCCCATTATTCTTCTTGGATGCTTGAGAGGCTTTCTTTTCTCCAGTTGTATGATGGCATGCTGTGAGACTGATCATTTCATTCTCGACTTTTACTGCTTCATCAATAGCACCTTGTAAAGTTTGTGCGTTACTCCTTTTGACCCACATCACAGTAGGGATAGGGAGAGCAGTGATGTGGAATTCCATGAGCACCTCCTCAGTAGGTCTAGCGCCAGCCGGGATTCTGTTGAACAAAGTGTTGAACCGGATGTTAAAATCCTTGACCTTTTCTTTGGTTTCCATTTTCAAACGAGATAGTGCTAAAACTAAGGCCGCATGTGTTTTGTCATTGCCATACTTGTCTAAAAAGACCTATTGAAAGGCAACCCACGAGGTGATCGATCATGTTCTCAAGCTAAAGTACCATGTGGAAGCCATACCAATCAGGGCAAAAGGGAATAGGCGACATACTATATCTTTATCGGCTACACCCAACATGCGCACGACCAGGGAGAAAGAGTGAATATGGTTGGTTATCAGTGGTGTCTCCCCTTTGAGGGTCGAATTTAGGTAGTGCTCTTTCTGCATTCTTGGGTAAGGGATGATGCTGCCCAGGTACCACTACGCCATCCTGAGTGAGCTAGGGAGGGAGTGCTCCCGGTGGAGGTGGGAGTTGGTTCCCACCCGGTTGAAGCTGGTTCCCATTTGGAAGAGGAACATTAGCCATATTATGGATAAGGAGGTTCTGGTTGAAGGTTTCTTCGATGTGTTCTTTATTAGGATTTCCCAAATTGGGCTAGGGATTACCTTCAGAGAGTGGATCCTCAGGAATTTCTTTCCAAGGAGTGTCGATACTTTGCAAGGACTCTAGCACAATATCTTCAAGAGACGGGGCCGTAGAGGTCTCTTCGTTTATGGAACAGATCCTTGGCTTTCTTTTAGTTGTTGGAGGTAAAGAGTTAAAGATGGGGCGCTGAGAGAGGGAACGAGCATAAGCTTGAGTAAGTACTCTGACTGGTTGTTCCTGAGTGACAGGATACTCCCATAGTGTCTCTTCTTCGAAATGAGGATTTTCCAAATGGGAGGAGGTATCTTTTCGACCTTTACGATCCATGCATTAATCTTTTCGAATCCATGACATTTATAGATGAAATC
The DNA here is from genome assembly GCA_000404065.3 of Pinus taeda. NCBI lineage: Eukaryota > Viridiplantae > Streptophyta > Pinopsida > Pinales > Pinaceae > Pinus > Pinus taeda. Next base: position 102,404 of record APFE030099734.1, read on the forward strand.
ATAAAAAGTTGTGGATGGCGGTTCAGGCCCTCCTTCTAGTGCCAATTTGTTGACAAGGAAAGTTTTCGCTATGCCAACAAGGGGAACTAACTCGATTGCAGACCCCAATTAGATCTACTTTTGTTTGGAATGGCTAGTTTTGACGGGTTTTAAAGGACCCTGTAAACTGTTATGTGTTGAAAGATTGCTTCTTGGAGGAAGACTTCAATTAAATCAACAAAGAGAAACAACTAACCTATAAGTATCAAATCCTATCTACACTAATTTTAACTACTTATGCTAATCCTAACTATTCTAATCTATCTTGCAGGCGCATAACAAAAGAGATTAAACATCATATATAGATTCCAAGTCCAAATGAATCAATCACTGGTTCATAGATGAATGAGGCTGTATTAAATCTTGATTGCAATCTAATTACTTATACAGGAATGCACATTCCTTTCCATACAAATAACACTTGCAACTGATGTTTAACGGAGTTTCGAATCAGCAACCTTTCATGAGTTAAGCATGATATTGAATTATATTTGAATAACCAGGAATAACAATGAACTGTATTTTATCAATATGTACAAAGCAAAACACATTTATCTTTATGCCAACAACAACACTCTGATACTAAACACATGAAAGCAGAGAAAATAAATCTGAAACAAAAGGCTCTTTCTCGACCAAATAGTCTTCTTTATTCACAATAAATCAAAAGTTGTTTTGCCCAAAAAAAAAGTCATCCTCTCCTATCCGGAGGTAATACTTATGCAACTGGAAATGACTCTCGGTCTTCCCTTAACCTTTCGCCTTCCCCCTGTTCTTTTCAATATACAGATCAAAATACACAGACGTAAAATAGTCAGTGTCACTGCTGACACGTAGAAGGCATATCTATTGGAGCGCTTCATTTCCTGGGGAAAATGAATAGATGTTGATTAGAAGAGGATAAATGTGTGTCATTTCTTCATGATGAAACCTGGGACAATTTCGCTTTCGGAATACACAGGAACGCGTGGAAACCTGACTGAGAACGCCTAAGGCTGCATCTTTAAATGGAACACATCTGCATATATGGACTCTCCGGATCTGCTCATGCGTTTAATCCTCACCTGCAGAGATAATTAACATTAATTTTATGATTATGAGACAACACAACGTGATCACAAACAAACCTTGCATTCAGCCTCAGTTTCTATTTAACCTTGCAAGCAGAGCAGCTATAATTATCAAACCATCGGGCCTTGCTGTGACACATATTCTCATTGCCCCTAGTATTCATTTTACTCAATGATTGCCTTAACAACGCTTCAAGGGCTGACCTATTCACTTGACGGGATTTTCCTTCGAAAACCCGGACCCCACACCATTTTGGCGCAATATATGGGAAAACACGGGAAAACCCGCGACCGACCATAAGGCCAGACTTCAAATGATATACACGCAGGCCTATAGTTATCGTCGGGTCCGCCATATCGCATCACAATGTTTCAATGGCGAGTGAATGGACCTTGGGTTTCATCGAAGCTCGATTGCAATATGCGATGGGCTCCGGACCTGAAATACGTATATGTTGCGCTTAATAGTCCTAGCGGGTCTGCCTTATGGGCTTTTCCTTTTAAATACTGGACCACAACACTTTATTGAAAACACGGGAATATACGGGAAAACCTGCATCTGACCATAACACTAGACTTGAAATACTATATACCCGAATTCATAGTTGTCAGCAGGTCCGGTATATCACAACGCACCTTATATAATAACCTCTGGGTTCCACTGATTGCGATATGCGATTGGGGAAGCGGACCCGATAATGTATGTATTATACTTGATAGTCCTATCGGGTCCGCTGTATTGCATTGGCCTTATGGCCCGGCTTTGACTCCCGCTGATTGCGATATGCGAAAGGCTCCGGACCCAAAATATATATATTACAGTTAATTATGCCATCGAGTCCAGTGCCTCATGGTACGCGTTGTATACAAGTCTTGGGACCTCGCCAATTGCAATATGCGATGGGGCTCCGGACCCGAAATATATATATATTGTGGTTAATAATGCCATCGGGTCTGGTAGACAGCGGTGTGCCATGTTGATTGCAATAGGCGAAAAAGGGTGATTTATGCATGTTTTCGAAGCATTTCCATTATAAAGAGTTATAATGAGAATAAAGGTGCGATAGAAGGTTTTGTGGTTTGAATCCAAATGCAACCATAATAAAGAGTGGGGGTTGGTTATATGCGTGAGCATAGAGCACCGTGAAGGTTTATGGGGATTGAAAAGTCCCGATGAAGGAAATGAATGCAGGGCTGGGTTGGGTCATGAATGAACTATGTAGCAAAGATCTATTAAAGGGGGTCTTGACCATTAAGAATTGAAGCTTTGACTAACAAAACCAGATCATTCAGAGAAGTGTAGGATCAAACTTCTAGGGAGTCAGGGACCCATTCAAATTTGCTGCCAGAGCAGGTTTTAATAGGATGGTGGTTGTGGCCACAACAGTTACAAGTCCTATTTCCTAGGTTTACATTATGCATAGTTACGAAGTAGTGGTCATACCCATAAATCCCTGACAGTAATTTTAAGATATTTTCTAATCATAATTAAGTGCTTATCTCCATCTAGAGAGACTTTTGTTTGTGTTATGAATCAGTTTTTAATTTTTTGAAGTTCAATTGGATGGTTCCAGTTCAGCGTTGTGCTTCAGTATTGTTATTTGTAAATTATTCTCTTGTTCTTATTTCATAGACGTATTTTTATTGAAATTCAAGGACAGATAAAATTGAATGGAGTTGACCCTGATTATTGGATAAGATATTCCACATAAGGCCAAAGCTGAAAACTCCGGTTATTAAATTGATGGGTGGGCCAGTTCAAGCTCTTTACTTTCCTCTTGACACGCTGGAGTCTCTCTCTCTCTCTCTATATATATTATATATTTATATATGTATATATATATTTCCCCTTAGGTAATTTATTATTTCTTGAAAATTGGAAACTATAATTTTTAAATTTTCTGACTTTCTTAGAATTTTTAAAAAGATTGCCCTCTCACACTAGTATCTAGTTTGTGAAGAGATACTCTCCCTTTCTGGTTTCATTCAACCTAGTGATGAACACTCACAGTATACTGAGTTTGCCCATGGAAACTTACAAAAGGTCTGTAATTATGGGTTCCTCCAATATATATATATTTTTTTATTGTTCCTTAGCTATTTGCATCTGAACACAATTGTCTGATGTTGTGGGGAATTTCATGCTCATTATTGTGACAATAACAAAAGAAATCTCTATACTTGATTTACAAAATAAGGACCATACCAAGAATCTTATCGGCCTGATTCTTGCATTTCTCTTCTCTTTTACATGTGTGGACATGCTTCAGGCCAATGTTATGAAGTTCATTGGAGCAATTTATAGGAAATAATTTTTCCTAATTGATTATTATTCTTGAGAACAATATATGAATTTATGTTCTTCTGACAATCTTAATGTGAATAGGCTAATGCAAATTGGCAGATTACACGGGCAATTCCTAGCAGAGTAAGTAATGCTTCCAATATCGAAAAATTTCCTGTTCGTGCTTAACTACCTCTAAAAGCACTTTGCTTATAGTTAGAATGTTGACTAAAAAATTTGAAAACCAGCTATTAGTTCTGGTGCAAAATAAAGCTGTGCTGCTGTAGATTACCTGTCTAATGCAGAACTGAAATATAATTCCTTAGTTAAAGTTTGACCATATCATTTTTGCAACTAACAAGAAGGCCCATCTACCAGAAGCCACCCAGCATAAATATATCCCATTAGTTAGAGCCAAGTCATTGGTATGTAAACAATTTTATATCAGGAGCCAAGCATGTATCAAATTCCTGACACCATGAAGTGCATGGATGCTAGATCTGATGTGGATAACCATATTACACCGCAGTATTTTATTTTTTGTTTTCTTAGGTACTAAAATATGCTCCAAATAGTTGCTATTGATATTGCTGGACGATCCTGAGGATCACATCAGACTCTAGAGTCTGCTAGGAGATAGCCAATACAATCGTGTGAAAGAGGGGCCGCCAGTCTGACACGCAATCAAATTTTCAGTAAAGATGAGCAAATACTGATAAAATATTCTGTCATTACACCGATAATGTGATGGACCATCTGATAGTGTTTCCGTTTTATAATATTATGTTATGGAACTGTTCCCAGTAATATTGCTTAAGATTCTTTGGCGAGAATATCATTGAAAGGGCTTATAACATCTTTCTTTGATTTGCAGTTTTCTTGGATTGCTTTTTCTCTTGGAGGAGAGAGGGCGGTTCCCTCTAAATGCCATATCAATGTTCTTTCTTTCTGCTTAGAAGTTAGCCTGTTTGGTTGTCTAGTTTCTTGTTGCTTCAATATGCAATATTTCATTTACTGATTTTAAAACCAACAATTACCTCTGTAATGCCAACAGCCACCTTACCTTCAAACCATTAAAATAAAGCTCTTTCTAGATATGTAGGAGGAAGATGTCAATACTACATTTTACATTGTTGAAAGATTAAAATTGTGTTCTTGTCTGTTAATGTGGCAGATATTCTCGCCAAGGTGATCCTTATGGTATAAATTGGGTACCTCCAGAATGTGATGTGTCGATAAGATCGGGTTGGTTTTGGCACAAGAATGAGCAACCCAAAACACTAAATTCTTTGTTGGAAATATTTTACGAATCGGTGGGAAGAAATTGTATGCTACTGTTAAATGTGCCACCAAATAGCACAGGTCTTCTTGCTGATGAAGATGTCCATGTGCTTCGTCAATTCAAAGATATTCTTACTTCAATATTTTCTATTAATTTAGCTGGAAATGCTGTTGTCACTGCAAGTAGTGTTCGTGGAAGCAGTTCCCAATTTGGACCAAGCCAGATTTTTAGTGATGATGTGTTTACCTATTGGGCTCCTGAAGAGGGGCAGACAACATGGTATCTACTCATAGACTTGAGAGATGTTGTGTCCTTCAATGTATTGTGCATAAAAGAAGCAATTCAACTAGGACAGAGAGTGAGTCAATACCACCTGGATATTTTAAAAGATGGTTCTTGGCATACAGTTGTAAATGGTACCACGATTGGATACAAAAGGCTAGAACGTTTTGAACTCACGAGATCTCAATTTTTGAAACTTACCATAGATCAGGCTCGAGTTGAACCATTGATTGCCTACTTTGGTCTCTACATGGACAACGTGTCCAGTATTCATGTCAATGACAGCGAGGGAAGAATCTCAAGTTCAGGATCCACACTCATGCCAGATAAACTTAACAGCTTGGATGTGAAAATACAATCAGTTTCTGGAAATATGAGCAAAATAGTTAGCTAAAATCTTTTTCATTGAAAGCTCGATATTTTTCATTATCCTTTAATATGGTTTGTGTGACAAGAAAGCAGGAGGATAAGTTTTCTTATCAATCTTGTTTTTAGGGATAATGGCTGTTTAGATTATTCAATTACTAATGAGATGCGGTCAATGACTGGGTTTGGCTTGAAATTCAAGATCATAGTTTGAATCTTCCTAAAGCTGAGCTGTGGAGACAGTAGCAGTGAGCCAAGCAGAAAAGATTACTCCAGGTGGACAGAAGTACTTGTATGACTCGGGGGTATGTAGAGATTGGCAGGTGTTTTTATGGGGCAAGCTTTTCAAGTCAAACAGCAACAATTTCTGTCATCATTCATGGGTTCTCTGCCTGGTATCATGGCAGAATGTACAGTATCTCTTCACTTCATTTTATTCTAGATTTAGCTTTGGCATTTTGTAGGAGTTTCTTTTGCACTCCCACATTGTATTTGTACTGGTTGTATCCTTTAGTCCCATTAACCTATTTATGTCATTAAAAGTATCTTATCTTATCACTGCCTCACTGTTGTGATAATGGTGACTAAGCTCCAATTTATCTGATAAAGAGCAAACATGTTCACATTTTCAGAGGAATTGTACTTTCTTCTGTCTAAAAATTCTTCTTTCAAAAAAACCGAGGCTCAAATAATTTCACATGGTTCCGTACGAAGTATTGCATCTAACAATTATTATAATTATAAAATTATAACATAAAAGATAAGAAACTGATGGGGAGTAGTTATAAAATTATTGCAATGTTTGGGTTTTAACACACTTCTGAGATCTTTTGCGTGGATCTTTTTGCTCACGCACAACATAACTTAATGGGCGTTGAACGACCAGTTTTATGTATGTCAAAACCTACAAATATGTTGGAAAATTATACTAGCGGTGAAAAGCCATAATTAATCTTTAACTCCTTAGACATATCATTTTACTACCTAATTGTCTAAATGATTGGCATGAAATGGGAATGTAGTGAATTGAGTTTCATATTATTCAAACCTACTCCTCTAGATAAATCATGAGAATGTGATGCCGAAGTGTAACCATGTTTAACCTATTGGATGCCACTTTGGAAGAAACCCAACATGGAGAAAAACATATTCGTAGTGAGCACGTTTCTGTAGTCATTTTAGGCAGGGAACTTTCTCCATCACTGTTTAACATTTAGATTTCACCACCCTTGGAGGGAAAATATCATCAGCCCCACTTTACCTGGTTGACTTCGTAAAGGATTATTTTGAAATTAAAAGGATGGTCCAGGGATCATGCTTTGTGAGGGTTTTCCTTAGGAGGCCTTGTATATGTGATTTTGGTTGATTGTGAAGTGCTATGGTTGCATTTACTGTACATCTAGTGGGGATTATGACTTGATTTGACAGTGTTAAAAAAGGGGAGCTGGCCATTGGGACCTTGTGCAAGGCATGTTTTCTTAGCAGACTCTTTAGTTTTACTACAATTGTACGTACACTTGGACAGATAATTTTTTTCATTATGTCTTGAGAACTGTTCTCTTTTAATTAGTTATGAGTAGGTCCTTATTGCAAATTGTTGAGCAAATGCGATTCAGAGATGAAATTAAACCAGTGTATTTGATTCAAGTTGGGATGAATTCGAAGCAGACTATTATAAGTTGAAATGAGTTTGCAACTACTACTTAGGCAAATATAGTAGAAAAAAACTGGTTTTTGAACCTTTATTGTACATTCATTTAACAAAGCTTGAATTACCATTTCTTCACGGTCTTTCATAATTCACAACATTTATGTTTATAAAACAAGCTATAGGTTTTTTTTGTTCTTTTTGTAAGTAGGAAACATTATATTACCAAAAATATTTTACATAGAGTACATTCTAAGAACTGCAAAGGCTAGTGTTCAGGTGAGGAGAAGTCTGCAAAGTGCCAAGTATGGACTGAAGAATTAGAGAGAGACTATTTGCCCACGAAGGGGAAACTAGATGGTCCTTTAGTATGAGAAAAATTCTGGTTGGAAAACATTAGACATGCAAAAGTGAACAGAGGCCCTGCTAAAAGGATGCCTAATGGTGCGACCATTGAAACTTAAACAACAGTGTAATCTGAAGAAAGACAAAGGCTAATAAAGCATAATGGGAGACTTGGTCAAGCTGCTTGATTACTTTGGAACTACTTGATGCTTGTTGTGCTTGGTTGTGGCCACTTTCTCCCGCTACAACATTGCCAGGTGCACCTTCTCCATTTTCTTCAATGATGAGGCAGCCATAGGAACTTACTTCTAGCTGAGAGGATTCACCTTTAGTGATTTGGGCTGCACTAGTGGGAGGCTTCATTTGATTGTCTGCCTTTGATTCAGGTTCTCTGGCTAGGAGAGGAGCCTTGAAACACAAGACCTTTGCCTTTCACTTTTGCCACTAGAGCACCAGGGAGAGGAGAGGGGAGCTAGGCTAGTGGGAGGAATTCAAATCAACAAAGCTTTCCATGGAGCTAGTGGTTGTCGGCGTTAGGGGAACAAGAGGGAAATATATGCCTATAGCCCTGGGTAGATTGCGCAACGTCAGATAGGTGTTGTGGAATTGAATACCCACCTTTGTCATCCTTCGTTCTGCTTGGTCTCTAGCTTCTTATAAGGTCTAGAGGTGGCGCTCCGACAAATTTTGAACTGCCCAATGACCATCACCCAAACGCTTGTGCTCCTCAACCTCCATTGAATTCACCAAGCTATGGATGTGGACTGGTATATCCAGGTCAAACAATTATACATTTCATCATGCCAAGGAGAGCAGAGTGGACACCCTCATCCTCGACCTCCTCGTCTGCCTTACCTCTTTCTCTAACCATATTTGCTTGCCAAGAGTTGCTGACCCTAAAGCGTTGGCCTCTAAGAATTGTGACAGGGAAAACAATGTTTCTATTGCCAATGCCTACCACCTGCAAGATGGAATGGAGCATGAGAGCCAAGATGCATTGAGACATGTATCTTAATTGAAGCATGAGAGCCAATATGCATTGAGACACATATCTTAATTGAAGCATGAGAGCCAATGTAAGGATGATTGCGAGGGAGATTTAGAGGGAATGTTTCAGGTAACTTGAATTAACTGAGACAACTCGCTTGAAGGAATTCTGTGGTGCGTGATTGCCACCCAAACACCTTATTCATTTTGGCATGATAACTATCCTACAAGACCTAACATGGCGCGCTAATCGAAGGAACACCTAGATCTAGGAGGTGAAGACCCTAATTAGCTATGCATTTGTAGTGGGAAGCCCAAGCTTCTATGGAGGGTGAGGTCAGGGATCAATCCTCACATTGAGTTTGTTATTCCACTCCTTTATATGCTAGAAAATGTACTCGAGAGTTAGCATTGCATCTGGTGTGGGAGAAAATTATAGCATCCCACTGAGATGAGAGTAATGCTAGTTGTTGCACGCTATGATCCAATCTCTAGCTTAGAGAGCATTTTGAAGCAGGGGATCCATTGCTGAGTTTATGAACTGCCTGGATTATAATCCTAGAGTCCCCTTTAACGATGAGCGGATAGAAATGATTATTTGTTGTTATGTGAAGTCCATGGATCAAGGCCTCTAGCTTAAAGACATTGTTGCTTTCTTGTCCAATATGTCATCTGTAGAGCCTGATAATTTCCCCTTTGTAGTTTCAGATGGCCCCTCCAATTCTATCTTCCCCTGGATTACCTTTCGAGGCACCATCAAAGTTGAGTTTATAATGCCACTCCGAAGGAGGTTGCCAAATGTCAGTAGTTGGATCCATAGTCTGTTTGCTTGGAGATGCACTTGTGGTCTTGGGGATCTTGAAATTCCACCAAGCCAGGATCACCCTCTCTAATAGAGGTCCTTGGAAGTCCTTGGAAGTCCCATTTGGAGAGGAACAAGGTTTCCCTAATATGCATGTGGAAGAGCAGCCAAATTCTTTCTGAGGTTTTGTGTTTGTCATTGAAAGTTCTCTGATTTCTCTCTTTCCATATTTCCCATGTCAAGAGGTTAGGGGTTATTGTCCAAAGTTGATTAAGGATTGGACTTTGGAAAGTATTCTTTCCCTAGTTTTTAATGGATTGGGCGATGTTGCCTTCTACTTTGTTAGTGCGTTGGAAGCCATGAGCCAATTTTCCCCATAAGCTTTTGCTTTTGCATAGGAGTCAAATAGGTGATCTATAGTTTCTTCGTAAGCTTTGCACATGCAACACCATGAAGGACCATGGAATCCTCTTTTGAGAATGTTTTCCTAGTTGAGAATGCGTCATCTTATAAGGATCCAAGTGAAATTTGTCACTTTGGGCCAGAGTTTCATAGACCATAGTTCTTTCTAGAAAGGGTTTGGAGCTTCAAGGAAATCTAGGGTCATGAGGTGGTATGCCTCTTTGGCTATGAAAATTCCCGAGTTTTTGTAGCCCCACCTTAGGATGTTTGATCCTTCTTCTCCCTAATGGATCTTTTAAGGAGAGATTGTTGCAAAGAATTTTTGTTGTCCTCTGTGTCTTCCTCCCTGCATAGTATATATGTTGTTTCCACTTGCAAACTCTTGTGATTTCATTGTCAATCCAATATTTATGAATTGGGTTTTGGCCAGTGTTCTTGGCTATTTCTTGACTGAAAGGGGTTGGGAGAATACTACCCAACCCTGGAAGTTGCTGCCAGGAGTCTGTCCAAAATCTTGTTGTTTTTCCATCCTAAATTTCCTAGAAACTATGCATCTAAACCATGGTTTTGTTAAGGCGGGCATGCTTCCAGATGAGAGAGCCTTGTGTTCGTGTGGAGAGACGAATAAGGTATTGCTTTGCTATGTTCCTGGCATATATGGAGTACCATAGGAGAGCCCACAATTCTACCTTTTACTTCATCAAATGCCACCATTTTTGTCTCCTAAAACTTTATTGATCGCTTCTGGTTCACAAAAACTAATTGCTCCTTTTGATTTCGAGAGGTAGAGAGTCTACCATTTAACCAAAGGCAATTTTTGCTTAAGGTTAGATCCCCCCCCATAAGAATGTTCTTTGGAGGTTTCTAATGCATTTGAGAATTCGTTCAGGAGCTTCTCAAATGGAAAATAAGGTAGGTAGGCTTGGTTTGAAGGACAAATTTAATGAGAACAAAGCGGCTAGCAATATTAAGAGATTTGAAGGTCCAACAATTGAGCTTGTAATTGAGTTTTTCAAGAATGTCATGCCATGAAGAGTGCTTGATAGTTGATTATGTGAGAGGGGCAACAAAGTACTTTTGAAGGAAGAGTAGCTGAGCAAAATCCCATAATACACTTGATGTTCTGTTGGGTGATGAGAGGGGCGTTGAAGAAGAAGTTTTGAGACTTCCAAATTGATGGAAGTGCCATAGGCTTCGGAGAAAAGGTTAAGGATGTCTTTGACTTCCTTGGCTTCTTTGACTAATGTGTGATTCATGAGGAGGGTGTCATCAACAAATTGCTAGTGGGAGAGGGTAAAGTTATCATGAAGGACGAGGCCATTTAGAGAACCTTTTTATAAAGCAACCTTGATGGATTTGCCTAGTCCTTCTACCATAAGGATAAAGAGAAAAGGGGAGAGCGCATCCCCTTTTCTGATTCCTCGAGAGGGTTTGAATGTGTCAAAGGTTGATCCATTAACAAGGATGGATAAGAAAGCAGTGGAGACTAGCGACATGACCCATTGGAACTAGTGGATGCTAAAGCCAAATGCAAGAAGAAAGATTTTGATGTAATCCAAGCTTATCGACAAAACTTTGATGATGTGATTTTTACTGAAGGCTTTGGACATGTCGAGTTTGATGGGGATATCGATCTTTTTGAGACTCGAGAGAATGGATGGTTTCATGTGCTAGGATGATGCCATCAAGGATCTGTCTTCCTTCTACATAACCCAAACTACCTCAGGGAAATGAGGAAAGGAAGAATAGGTTTCAAGTGATTAGCAATAACTTTTGATTATTTTGTAAATAATGTTATGTAGTGTTATGAGATGATATTTACATGGAGATGCAACATTATCCTCCTTGGGGATTAGGGCCAGGAAGGTTGCATTAAAGGCAGGAAGGATGCATTGGTTGGCCCTTGAATCCTCTATTATCTCTTAGGATTCCTTGTGAAGAAAATGCTAGCATTGCTTGAAGAAATTTGTTGTGAACCCATAGGCCCAAGGGATTTACCTTTCGCCATCTAGTGTAGAGCTTCATTGATGGGTTTGATGAGAGCAATATTATGATCTTTAGTGAAATTTTTTCCCTTCATTATGTAGGGAAGTAATGTGATTGGTGGAGTGATGTTGGATGATCTATTTGTGGAAAAGGAGGTGTTTCTCTCTCCCTCCTTCAGACAACAAACTCTTGATTTTTGTTTCTAATAGATCTCCTCTTGTTTGGTGTTTCTCTAGTTGATCGTGAGAGCTTCTTCTTTGTCCTTTGATTCCTTTGAGCGACCATTTTTTATGATATCCTGCTAGAGGATGCAGATTTACTTTTCCAAAGCATGTTTTTCATGAAAGAAACTGTCAAATTCTTCTTTATTCCATTTTTTTCCCAGGGAAAAATTGCAGTTTTATTCATAATGAGAAAAATTACATGTTGTAGATGCTAATGAGCACATGCAATAATAACATGTCCTGATGTCTCAGGATCCAAAAAAGACTAATCTATTCTTTCCTACCTTTTTTTTTCCACTTTTTGCCAACCACCAGTTTTGGGAGTGAATGTTATAATAGACATTTGATTCTCATTGGTATTAGTTGGATATTCTTTGTTAGAATAAGATCCCTCTGATCCATGAATTTGTTTGCTGCCACTTCCTTTCCTGATGTGTGTTGCTCGTACTGATGTGAAGAGTTGTTGGGCCGTTGTGTTAATGCAGAGTTGTGCTCTAACTTGTCCTTCTGTGGGTTATTTTGTATTATCTGTACATTATTGTCTGCAATGTTTTTTGTTGTCTCTTCTTCTTCTGTTTCTTCTTCTTGGGGCTTGGTGTGTTGCCAACCTTTTGGCTTTTGGGATTGCTTCTTATTTCTTTTGGGGTCTTTTTTAGCTTGTGGGCATGCACTATGAAAGTGACTTGTTTGTTGATAGTCACCGCAACAAAATGTTGTATTTTCATAATCTAGTGGTTGAGTCCACTGTGTATTGTTATGGACCAATATTATGCGGTCTAGTAAACCTTCAATGGGATCTACTTCAATGCATATTCTGGCAAAGGTAAAAATGCCTCTTGAAACTCTCTTTGCATCAGTGTTGAGAAATTTGCCCAACGAATACCCTATTCCTTCTAATACATTTTAATGCCAGAAGTGTAGTGGAAGATTATGTATCCTAACCTATACATGCATTTTAGAAACCACCATAGTGGTGGCATTAAAACCTAGGAACCAAGGGATCATGAACAACCCTGCATTGCCCCAGAACCATGGTCCCTCATTAAGGGCATAATCCTTATCATTGACTATGTCGAATTTGACAATAAAAAACCCCTTGGAACATAGATGAATATCACAATTTGTTGTCCATGTAGAGAAAATCCATTGGTGTAAAGCGTTTGATTTAGGCCAGAAGCCATTAAATCTACATATGACTGCTTTAGTAGGAAAATCTGCATAAAGTTCATTTACCTCAGGCAGAGATACTGTCAAAGCTAGTATTTGGGATTTTTCCTCCACGATATAGGGTCCAGGTAGTTCTGGCAGTGGTGTTGGTTTAGTTTGGGCTTCATTCTTCCCTTTGACCGCATCTTTAAAAGCGCTTGTGCCCTTTGAGTTGGTTCTAGAGCATCCACCACGCAATTGTAGATTGAGGATGATGGTCGAGTCTAAAGCAATGCCATAGTCCTGTATTGTGTGATTATATTGCAAAATTTATCCGGAGTAAATCAAACTTTGCATGCTTACTAATATGCCTAGATGATTTTGGATTTCACACTTTAATTCTTGTATATGCCTCCCCTTCCAAATCTGTTTGCACACAGTCCTTCCTTGCAGTATTCTGATAAAAAATTGTATCAAATCTGGCGTTGTGGTGAGTGGATATGTCCTTGACATAGGTCGATCTTCTATAAGTTACTCAAGGTCTGATAGATCTGGTCGAGATGGATCTCGATTCATTGCTTGAGCCATTCAATCTGGGCCAGCATAGCCTTCCATACTGAGATCGTGAATGTTCTCTGGCGCCTTCTTGTTTTCTGCCTGTAAGGTAGGAAGTAGAGATTTCTCATTTCTCAATCCAGACAAGCCATCATCAAATGCAGTGCCAGTGCTTTCATCTGTTGCTCTATACTTCCACTTGTTTTCGGCCTAGTGGGGGCGTGGATACAAAGTAATATTGCCAAATCCAAAGTGTCCTTCATCAATTCCATTTGCGAAGGTTTGTGGGTTAGGTATCAGTTTCACTATATACTCAAGCAACCCATCGGATATTATGACAATAAATGCAAGCACTACAACAATGAATCCCTTTCTTTCTTCAGTGGCGCTGTGCCCGATGGTAAATCCTATGAGGGCAGCGTTGATAGGGCTCGATCCAGCATAAGAGTCGAGACATAATCGAATCTCTAGATCTGGCTGGAGCGAGGGAAAATCAGCTTTTTGTGAGAGCGGATCCGTGCGTTTTGAGTGGGCAGAGGTCTTTCCGGATCCAAACAAAGACTGTGCATGTGCTTGGATTTTGTTCACTAGTTCATGAGGAGAAATCTCTATTAAAAACCTGGGCGAGATCGCAATGCAGATGGCATATTTGTTCTATGTTCGATTGGATCCCGAGTTGTGTGGATCAATGTTGCCCGATAGGCCGAATTAGGCAATCCCATTGAAGACTCCTGCAGAAACCCTCTTTTTTGCCATCGAGATCGCTCTTCTTTTCATCAGATTCGTCATTCTTCTTTATTCCAATTTTTTAGGAGTAGCTTAATTTGTTTAAGTTCATGTTGAAAGACGTACATTTTTTAACCCTTTAAGTGATCCATGCCATGCCACCAACCTTCAATTTTGTTGATAAGATTGTTGTTTGAAAGCCAGAATTCTTCAAACTTGAAGGGGTGTTTAAGTGACTTACCAAAGGTTCTCCATGAGAGAGAGAGACAAGCTAGTTCATGGCCACTTGTGAGAAGTTGTTCTGCTACCAAGAAGTGATCTAAGCAGGAGGAGATCTACGTTGAGCCGCCTCTTATGTTGTTCCAAGTGAAGAGGCCATTAGTTGTTTTCATGTCCACCATGTTTTTGTCCTCTATAAAGATGTGAAGATACTCTAACTTCTAGATGTCATCTTCCTCTCTTCTCTTTTATGGAGGTAATAATGTTGAAATCACCCCTATTATCAATTTATGTGTGTCCACTAGATCCTTTAGGGAATGGAGATGTTGGAGCATTTTCTGTTTCCTAGTGGGGGCTTGAGGTCCATATACATTTGGAAGGAATCCATGCAGATCTAAGCCCAACAAATGGAAGGAAGTTGAAAGAACATAAGAGTTTAGGGGTAAAGCTTCCATGTTGATCTGAGAGGGATCCCAAGAGATCCCTAAACCTCTAGATGCTTCTTGTGCATCGACAACAACGATCTTGGCCTTTTTCCATAATCTAGACATTATGGATTCAAAATTTGTACAAGAACATTTTATTTCTTCGATAAGCAGAATTGTCTAGAGATTTTGTTGGACCTTCCGATGCAAAATACATTGCTTGGAGGGGCTATTCAAACCCCTTATGTTCCAAGATATTACCTTCATAGTAGAACAAGGTTTTGAGAGGTGTAGATCTCTGAGATTTGTTTATATTACCCAGAGTCTACTAGCGTCCGACCTAGGGTGTCTAGGCATTGCAGCGATGATTTTCACCCTCTTTCTTGAAATCTTTGTTGCTCTTCTTCCTGTCTTTGGTAGTGATGGTTTGAACCCCCAACTGCATCGATGCTTTAGCTTTTTGAAGGGATGTTGCTAAGAGGTTGATCTGCTTGGGAGGAATAGTATTCATTGTGTTCTTATGACATGCATCTTTGAGGTCCATCAGTTTTAGCCCTTCGATGTCAATGAAATCTTCTTCCTCAGACATAAGTATATCCTCTTCTTCTTGTGTGTTTAATTTCTCTGAGCGATAATTAGGGTTTGCTTCTTCAGGGAATTTCCATTTGTCCTCATTAGATTGTTGCTCGGATATTTTAGGTTGACCTTCCTTTGTAGGTTCTTGTATTGGCCTGGGGGATTCCTCTGGGACGTCTCCCAACACATCAAAATTATTTCTAGTCATCTGGTGTTTGGGGGTCGGTAGAGGTGCTATACTTTTTGTTATGGCATTTCGTAGAAGGGATCTTAGTGAATCTATATGCATCAGTTGCACAAGAGTCTTTGGATTCTTGCTTTAGATTGTTTAGGGGGCAGTCCCCGTGCTTGTGGCATTTCTTGTAACAAAAATGAACATGCTCGTAACCGAGGGTCTCTGTTAGGACCCTATATTACTAGTGTAACCCCTCATTGTTATTAGTGCAACCCCCTTATTATATTGTTGTGTGCCCATGTAGTCCCCATATTGTTATTATTGTGCCCCACAAAAGCCCACTATTGTTATTGTTGTGCCCTTACATTATTATTGTTATGTTGGCTCTAATTATATTATAACCCCTTAGACTCCTATATATAGAAAGGAGGTCTTTTCATTTGTATCATCCAAGAATTTTTCATTTATGTAATGTAAAGGAGGTTGCCCCCCTCGAAGAGGCTGAATTCTAAGGCATTGATCTATCTTTTCTATCTTTTCTTGAGCTGGTTTCATAACACCAACTATATAGCATTGAGCACAGAAACAAAATAGCCCTAACTTCATCATCAAAATTTACGCTACAAAACTTAACTGACTGGTAACTGTATTAAATTCATTTAAATTATCAACAACAGATCCACCTACTAACATCTTCATATTAAAAAAACACTTCATAAGAAATACCTTGTTTGAGGCTCATTGTTTTTCACATAGTTTGGCCAATGCTAATATTATACCTTTTGATGTCGTTCCATTTGAAATTTTGAATGACATTGATGTTGCCCTACAAAACTGTATTGTTCCAAGTTCCTTTCTATCAATAATCTCCCGTTCTTGGTATGTGATACTTTTTGCCTTCTTTTCTTTTCTACTTAATGGTAGGTAAATATCTTTGTAATAGAAATAATCCTCCATTTTCATCTTCCATAGTTGGTTTTTTTGTCCATTTAATTTCTCAACCCTAAACCTACCATATTATTCCGTTGCTCCCACTAGAACCAGAAACCCTTCTTTCCTATGAGTTTATCATCCAAATAGACCTTCGACTCTAATACCAGTTGTTATAAATTAAATAGAAGAGAAATGGAACATATAAAATATTGCAAAAACACAAAGAGAGAAAAACATAAAACAATAGAGACACAAATATGTGTGGTTCACCCAATTTTGGCTATATACATGGACTAACAACTTGTCCTTGATTTTATGTTATCCAACAAAATGAAGAGATACAACCTATAACAAATCCATTGTAATTTCCTCTTTTCTCTCAGACGATCTCTCCTCTTTTCTTCGCGCACAGAATAATACCCAACTACAGTACAATTCCCTCATATAAATTGAGGGTTTCCTTGTAGAGAAAAACCCATAGATTAACATAGATCATCTGCCTAATGAACGACCCCGATTGACTATGAAATTACAATATTTTACAAGTCAAAATTTTTATCTAATTTCACTTCTATGTTGCTACCTTGAACCCCCAACAAGGGGGGCAAGATGGATACCCACCCCCCCCCTCACCCATAACCCCGTTAGGGACTTGAATCCAACCACTACTAAAACAGAAAAACCTATGAAAAATTAGGAAGATAATTAGGTTCCACACCCAACATTGGACAATAAAATCAATGAATTGAATGATAGACTAGTGAAAAATGATGAATTTATCAATACTCAAACAAAGATAGAATAAAATATGGAAAATAATATGGATGAAAAATGAGGAATATATGAAAAATATGCAAAGAAAGATGGAAAAATTGGAACAAAAGAATGGGTGAAATGGTTTAACAATTGTAATATAATATTATAGGACTATTAAAGGATAAGCTTCCTACCATTTGTAATTTTATTTAGGGGACACATGAAAATAAGGGTGGTATTTCATTCCAATTGCGCATTTATGTATGGAAGGTTTCCAAACATGGGAACCTACCCAAGGCTAAATTAAATAATTTTGATGGAGTAGAGATCTTTACATAGGTGAACCAAGTAGAGAATTATTTTGAATTTTATAATATTGTGGATGATAAACAAAATATTCGTGTAGGAACTTTGAAGTTTGGGATATAACCTTATCAATGGTATTCATGGGTATATAAAAGGAATCCCAATCCTTATCCTTATACTTGGGGATTATTTACAATATAATTATAAGAACAATATGAGAAAATTTGGGAATAGGACTACTTTAACCAATTGACAAGAATAAAGGACTTAGGTGATATTGAAGGTTATAAAATAGGATTTTAGTTATTCTCCACAAGGGTGGATAATGCAAGTGATGGAAATTTGTTGGAAGCTTACATGAGTGGATTAAAAGAAGAGATTAAACATGATATATTCCTAAAGCATCCTAAACATATTATGGAATTTATGCAGTTTGTTCAATTCAAGCCAAGAATAAGGAAACACACAAGTCTAACATTGGAGCATATGCTAGAAACAAATATCATTTTTGGGATCATAATACAAGCCTACCTCAACCTACTTGAATATGATAGAAGGAAATGGATGAAAGAAGATAAATAGGACTATGCTTTGGTCGTAACAACAAATGGTCAAAAGATAATAAATGTCAAGAAACAAAATTATTCACCTTGGAAAATAGTGATGAAGAGAAAATGGAGGCACCTATACAAAGAATAAGGGAGAACTTATGAACTCAAAGTAGCCCAAAATAGAGGCTAAAATTATGCACAAAATTCATTCAAATGGGTAAAAAATATCTACTCATGCATTGGTAGGTTTTCTAGAACCTTAGACCATGGATATTAAAGGTTGCATTAAGAAGTTCATAGTCCTTATTGACTCAAGTAGTACCCATAACTACATCGATAAAATATTGATAGAGTTCTCAATTTTTTTGTATATCCAGAGACAAATTTTGAAGTTTTGGTTGTTATTGGAGGGACTATTGATTGTGTGTGAAAATTATGCAACATTAAACTAACTAGAGAAAAATATAATTGGAAATCCTAATGTATGCCTATCCCATTGGAGGTGTACATTTTGTTCTAGGGATTCAATTCCTGAGAACATTAGGTACAATTTCTACAAACTTTAACACATTATTCATCATATTTGAATATGAAGGAATTCAATATAAATTCATAGGATTCAAATATGTACCACCTCACATCATTAGCATCCAAATAATGGGAAATACCATAAAATTAGTAGCAAATAATTTGTTGTTAAACTTTATTTTATGGAAGTTAAGAAAGAAGATGAAAATACTCCAAAGGAATTGAAATGCCCCTTGGAAAAGCACTATAGATTCCTCCAATAAATTCCTAAAATTATACCTCCATTTAGAGATCATGAACATCAAATGAAACTAACACATGGAAGTACTCCTAATAAAATTCCTTATATATATATCCTCCTAAGAAGAAGGGGGTGATTGAGACAATGATATAAAACATGATAGATCCAGGTATTATTCAACCTATTAGGAGTTCATTTTCAACTCCTATAGTGATGAAGAGAAAATAATATAACTCATGGAGGAAATTTCTTGATCATAAAGATATAAACAAAATCACCATTAAGAATAAATTCCCTATCCCAAAAATTGATGAGATATTAGCTGAACTTCATGGAGTAGTTTATTTTACAAAGCTTGATCTTAAATTAGGATACCAATAGATTATATGAAGAAATGAAGACATTCCTAAAATAGATTTTAGAACACATAAGAGAAGTATGAAGACATTCCTAAAATATATTTTAGAACACATAAGCGAAGTATGAGTTCATGGTCGTGCCTTTTTGGTTGGCTAATTATACTTATACTCTTCAAATCCTTATGAACAAAAAATTTCAACCCCATATGAGAAAAATTAAGT
>APFE030099750.1:0-13038 GCA_000404065.3 Pinus taeda
TGGTGTTATAACACCAACTATCATGCCACCACCAAAATGACTCCCTATGAAGCAGTCTATGGTCAACTTCCGCCTTCCCCTACTTCTTATCTCACGGGGTGCTCCAAAGTACAAGCCGTGGATCAACTCCTACAACACCGCGCAACCATGCTCGCCCACCTACGCGAGAATCTTCATCAAGCTCAGAACCGTATGAAGCAACAGGCTGACCAACATCACTCAGAGCGCCACTTTCAAGAAGGGGATCAGGTCTTTTTGCGGCTGCAACCCTACAAGCAAACATCACTCAAAGACAAGTGTTGTCAAAAGCTCTCTCCCAAATTCTATGGACCATACCAAGTACTTCAGCGCATTGGAGAAGTGGCTTACAAGTTGGCTTTGCCACCTACAGCAAAAATCCACCCAGTTTTCCATGTATCGTGCCTCAAGAAAGTGATTGGGAACAATTGCAGAGGTCAAACAAGTCTACCTGAATTGGACGAGGAAGGGTCAATCTGGCTTCAACCGGAATAGGTTCTAGACACATGAGACAAGCACCTGCGCGGCCGCATGATTAAAGAGGTCCTCGTCAAATGGAAAGACACCTCGCCGGAAGATGCAACTTGGGAACCAGCCACTATTCTTCAGCAGTTTCCGCAGCTTCAGCCTTGAGGACAAGGCTAGTCTTAAGGGGGAGGGCATGTTAGGGTCCCACCCTAACCCCTTATTCATGTCATGGGATCACGTCATAGTCAAGAGTCAATAAAGCCCATATTAATATTTGTAAGTGGTTAACCCGCAATTAATGAAGGGACCACAGTTAGTTGCAAATGGGCCGTAGTATTAAATAAAGGGTAAATGGGCGGTAGTATTAGATAGATGGTATTAATAAAACCCACGGTATTGGCCCGTGGTATTGCATGTATGAGTCATATATAAAGGATAGAGACTCCCTGCGAGGAGCATCGTGTCTTGTTTTGTAATCGAGCTCTGCTCTATTGGAGGTTGCCCCCTCGAAGAGGCCTGTGAACATTTCTCTTTGAGTAATAAAATCTTTGCTATTCTGTGCTCTGGGTATATTTTCTTAACATATTCTGTGTTCTCGGTATTTTTCCACGCATATTCTTGGTTCGGTATTGCTTTGCAGGTAAAGAAGCATAACATTTGACGAGATGGAGTTTTCAGCATTGCCTCCAGTGCATGATTTTGCATGAGCTAGTATAATTCTCATAACTTCCTGGTGAATATTTGGGAAGCATTTATTCATCTCCCCAAGAGCAAAAGGCATGAATTCCAAAGCTCTTTTCTCAAAATTTGACTCTAGACCTCGAGGGTCGACACTTGAAGGGGTTTTCTCTTCAATTTCCATCAGCATTTATGTATTTCATTGATCATTTTCCACATACACTTGTGTATTCCCCATATTCTCATTTGGGGTTTCATCCAAAGGGAAATATTCACCTTGTTTTGGATCTTGAAGGGCCTCAAAAAAAAAATTGTTGGGAGACGGTTCTGGCATTGGATCTACGTTAGAAAATTCCTTTTCAACCTTGTTTTGTTGAATCCTTCTTCGCTTTTGTTCTAGTTGGAAACTACTGTCTTTAGTAGTCGGGGCTTGGCCATGCTCATCCTTTTTTCATTGGGGCAATTTCTTGGCAAAGTGCCCATGAGCATCACTTGAATAGAATCTACTCATAGTCCAATTCCTGTATATGCATCCATTCTCCTAGATTTATATTTAGGGTCTCCGGTAAACCTTCATTGAGGTTTACTTCAACACAAATATGAGCAAAATAAAATTGACCTCCTTTTGATTATGCTTTATCTAGATAGTTGCCTAGTTTATTTACAATGTCTTTTAGTGTCGCTCAGTCCCCCAAAGGTTAAGAGGGATGTGTGGTAGTTGAACCCATATTGGCACAGAAGTAATTTCAGAATATACATTGAAATATAGAGTCCATGGAGTGATAAAGAGGCCTCCGGACCCCATAAAATATGACCTTGAACTAAAAATCAAATCCCTTTCCATTATTGCAAAACAAAAAACATAGAATCCCCTTCATACTGCAAAGAAAAGTACTTGACCTTGAAGCTTGGGGACCCCTTGTTTGGCAATCCAGGATTCAACGTCTTTTGGAGTTGGTCACAAGCCAATAAAATTTCAAACAGATATTTTTTTGAGAGGGCTAAGGTTCTCTTTCATGGATCTAATGAAGAGAGTTCCACAGCAGGGATCTTAGCTAATTTCTTCACAAATTTTTGGGGGGGGAGAAGAAGGCCCTTGTGGTTTTTGAGCCTGTAACAAGGCTTTGAATGCATACACCTCCTCCATGGCATGGTGAACAAAGAAAAATCAATTAGTAAGGGTAGCCTTGCTCTAGATCTGTGACACCTCGTACAATATGCTTATCAAAAGAAAACTTGTAAAACCACAACATCCCACTGAAGTTGTGGCATCAACTGCCAAGGAATCTCATTCAAAAAATAATAATCTTGGGTGGCCGAATCAAGTAATGGATTTTGATATTAGAGTGAAACAATATTTCCTTTACATCTGCGAATCGAATCTAGGAAAGCAGAGGAGTAGCAACTAGCGAAACCCTAGCCATCGAGAACTAGGAGCTTCCAAACTTATTTTCTCATTCTTTAGATTATATATTTTAATGCTTTAACTAATTAGTTTTTTTCCCGAGGAAATTTCCAGGCATATCCACCTGAAGACATCACATCCCACATACTTATTAGCAGAACCTAACCCCAAGGGCATTGAGGAGAATTGACCCTGTGACCTCCCATTAGCGATGTGCTTTAGCAATGGGAACTCATCCAATTGAGCTAACCCTCCGGGCTAATGTATTAACTAATTACTAACTATTATATTGATATTATTAATGTGCCATATATAAACATATTAATATTATTATTATGCTTATTGTTAATTTATATAACCTTATATTTATCAAGCGCTAAGAAGGATCAAATCTCGTGAGGTGAAAACTTCTTTTGGAGTGCAAAACTTGAGGAAACATTTGCACCTTGAGATGGTTGAACCCTCTCAATATTTGATAAAAATGTGGCTAAGATGGATCTAAGCTAGTTTTAGCCATGGGTACTAATCACACAAAATTTGTAGATGATCAATATTATGTATATGTATATGTCTACGATTAATCTAATCATTTGAAATTTACTCATTTTATTTGGTTGAAAATATAGGGTATTATTAAAAAAGATCAATATCAATCTATCTTCTTTAGTTATTATTGTAGTGAAACAATTTGTACATGATTGACATTATGTATATGTATATGTCTAAATTAATTTGATCATTTGAAATTTACTCACTTTCTTCACTTGGTTGAAAATATAGAGAGTATTATCGAGAATGATCAATGTCAATCTATCTTCTTCATTTTTTATTATAAAGATACAATTTGTATATGATCAGCATTACATACATGTGTAAGTATGAGATGAATTTGGTAATTTCAAGTTTATTCGTTTTCCTTAGCTGGCTAAAAGTATAAAGAGTATTATCAAGAATGATCAATGTCAATCCATGTTTTTTAGCTTTTAATATAGTGACACAATTTATAGTAGATGATCAAAATTATGTATGTATATGAATATAACGAATGTGATCATTTCAAATTTACTTAGTTTGCTCAGTTTGTTGAGAACATAAACATTATTATTTAAAAGTAGTTTTCAAGAGTTACATGAGGAATAAATTGAATAGAAATAAAGTAACAAAGTTGAATGATAAAAAAATGTACATTGAAATTAATGCATGTTTGAATGATGAAAGTCTTTGTTGATTTTAGTGTACATGCAAATTTCTATATGCATTGATTTTAGTGTACATGTCAATTTTTAACTTATTTATTTTAATGTAAATGTTAATTTCTATTTCTATTTTAATTGTTAATGCATTCATTTCAATGCACGTCAATTTCTATTTCTATTTAATGTCTAGTTGAGTTTCAATTTCTATGTCAATTTCAATTCAATTTCTATTTTAATGTAAATTTCCAATTATTATCAATTTATATTTCTATATCAATTTCTAACACATTGATTTTAGTGCACATATCAATTTCTAGATATGTTGATTTCAGTATACATGTTAGTTTCCAACTCATTGATTTCAATGCACTTGTCAATTTCTATTTTCATCTATATTTCTAATACATTGACTCCAATCTACATGTTAATTTATATTTGTATTTAGTATGCAAATACATAATTGTTGAATTCAGTGTATATGTTAATTTCTAATGTATTGATTTCAATGTACATGTCAATTTCAATTTCAATAACCATTTTTATTCAATGCCAATTTCTATTTCTATTGAATTTATAATGTAATGATTTCATTGTACATATTAATTTATAAATGTGTTGATTTTAGCGTATATGTCATTTCTAATGCATAAATTTTAGTAATTTTTTTCAATTTATAATGCATTAATTTTAGTGTATATGTAAATTTCTATTTCCGTTATATATACATATACATAGTTGTTTATTTCAATGTAGACGTCCATTTCTAATGCATTGATTTAAGTATACTTGTCAATTTCTATTTCTATTTATATTGTTAATTTCAATTTTAAATGCAATATCAATTTCTATTCAATAACCTTTCTATTTCTATTCAATTTCTAACACATAGATTTAAGTGTACATGTCAATTTCTATATGCGTTGATTTTAGTGTACTCTCAATTTCTAATTCATTAATTTTAATGTGCATTTTAATTTCCATTTTAAATTCAATTTTAGTTAGAATTTCAATTTCAAGTACAAGGACTATCTACAAAAGTTATGGTCTCACTCTCATGTATAGTATTATTGATTCTCTAACGTCATATTAACAATCTAAAACATAAAATTGCATATGTATCAAGTTTACAATAGATAGTAAATTACTTTTCATACAATGTTTTAACACCAAAAAATCGTACACACATTTATACAGTCTAGATGGCACCCAAATTCGTCCAACAGAATGTACAAGTGAAGGATTTCTAGCTGAAGACACCATGAAAATAAATACAAAATTATTTCTCCAAAGGTCTCATATGTAAATTGAACTTCATGACCTATCTAAAGGCCAAAATTGACAATCGTGCATCTTTTCCTTCGATAGCCACGCGGTCAAACAAAAATGTGACTCAAAGATTTGGGACCACTTTACACACTTGGAAGTTGAGATTCCCTAACATGTTCTAGTCAAGAACAGTCGAATTCAAATCTCCCTAAAGATATGCAACCCCCAAATGGATCCCCTTTTCCTACTCACGGGTCATTTTCTCATTGATGGATCAAGAGAGGGAAGAGGCATTCAAAATTCTATATAAGCAGGTCATTCGAGAACCAAAGACAAGGCAATATTATGTTGACAAAATTATTCTCAAACAATCTTGCATATCATTGTTGTGAAGAATTAGAGAACTATTATGTTGGCAGATTTACTTCTTAGAAATCTATCATTCTAGTGTGGAGAGTATTTCACCATTGGGAGAGCCTTGATACTTCTTTAAGAAAGTCGAGAAGCTTGTAAAGAGGGTGAAGACAGGAACCTCCTTGTTGAGGATTTTTAAGCATCATTGCTCAAGGAATTCTCTCCAATTGTTTAGTATTCATCTATTGTATTCATATTCTACTTTCAACAGTCAATAAAGGGAGCCCTTTTCCATTATATTATTGACTTTTTTGCTTCATTAAGCATTATTTATGTGTTTAGTTTTTAGTTTTTAATTTTTAGCGTTTAGCTTTTAGTTTTTAGTTTTTAGTTTTATGTTATGTATGTATTGTTTCTTACCATTTGTGATGCTTTCTTTCTCATGTTTGTCCACTAAAAATAACCAATTCAATCCATGATTTATTTGCAAGGAACAAGCAGCTACAAAGAAGGGGTCTTTTAGTACCCCATTTCTAAAAAAATCCAAACAGATTTGGTGATTCCACCCGTTTTTTTTAAATCTAACAGTTGTTTTGCATGATCCCCTCTCTACATTGTCACTATTTTCTACATTCAACATCTCTTTAGAATTTTTGCAAGACCTTATGGACCTATTCTCGGCCAGAAAGCTTGATTGTTCAAAACGTTTTGTCGTATTTGTGGCTTTTGTTCAGACTGATGTGCATGCACGTCTGTGCTCAAGAAAACTCTCACTATTTACAGAGAGCACAAAAAACCTTTTTAATCATCCTCGGTGATTGGAAGCCTTTAGTGAATTTCCTTCACCTTTGCATTTCTTTTCTGCTTAGTTTAGACTGTCTGATTTATTTACTAATGACTATGAGTAGAGTATTTAGATTATATTTGTTTTTATTTAATTTTCTCACATAGCTTAATTAGGGGAAAAGTAAGTGCCCACATTCCACACATCTTTTTCAACTTATTTTGTTACTTTTCATAACTCACATAGCTTAATTAGTAAGGAGTAAGTGGCCCATTATCCACACATCTTGTTACTAACCAAAGAATTTTTATTTCATTAGCTTTTGGGACTAGGACCAAGTGTCACTACAGAAAGTAAGTAATCTTTGCTTCCCTTGTGTCTTTTAGGTGAACCTAGCTTTACATATGAAAGATTTCTTAAAGCACTTGGGTTTCCATCTTCCTTTAGGCACACATAGTGTAATAGGAAAAAGAGTAAGTGGCCCATTATCCACACATTATTTCTTTTTCATGCAAGGAACAATCCAAACATAGTGTAATTAGACGGTATTGTAACGAATCACCACATATCCACATATTACCACACTTTGTATGTTCATTATGCCACTTGCACACACATTACACATCACACACTAAGCTTCTATAAGCTTTGTATAAGAAAGAATCTGGTTTCTAGATATTTTTGTACTTAGCTTGTCTTTGCTTACATCTCACACCCTAAGAATAGCAAGACTCTTAAATGAAACCATAACTTGAACCAATTAAATTCCCCACAGGGGCCACAAAATAACTAATAGTTTAGGTTAGGACCATTGGGTTAGGCCTCCCATAGGCTGCCCTCGGCATGTTACATCTTTGAAACATATAAGTTGACTTGTAGGGTGCTTAAAATCCTTCATTCCATCCCATGGAAAATGTTATCCAAGTGTGTCAGAGACCCAATCCAGAGCGGGTTCTGTTACACAGTATTTTGTCACGCCCCCCTCACTTCCTTGTACCCCAAAGTGCCCGAAAATTGGTAATCATGCAGTGTACCCATCCTGATATACAACTCAGATCCTCCCTTAAACATTGATGGAAACATGCCTTGAGCCTTCCCTAAAGAAGCAAGCTCTAAAACCCTAATTTCGGGACCAGCACAACCCAGACACTGGAAGCTAGTGTAGAATTGAGGCTTCTGTGATCCATCATAGTTATCAAAAGAATTTCGGGGTAATTCACATATATAAAGACATTTGTCGACGCGTTTCGAACCAACTAGTGTGGTTCATCGTCAGGACAAGTTGGTTTGAAATGCGTCGACAAATGTCTTTCTATATGTGATCTATGCCGAAATTATTCTGATAACTGGAAACTAGTGTTGATCGCTAGTTGCACTATACTAGCCTCGTGCTACAAATGCGCTTTTTTCTTGGATACTCGCAATGATCCCTAAAAGGAAAGTTTTCCCAAAGAGGACAAGAAGCTTCATGATCTAGAGGCTTCCAAAACAATGTGTTGGAGGTTTTTCAGTGTGGATGTGGTTGAATTCTCCCAATATTTCCCTTTGATCTTATCCCTATGAGCTACCTCCTTGAGATGAGGGTCTTCTCCTATCTTTGGAGAGATGCTAACTCCCTTTCCCTCCCTATATATTCATCCTCTCCCATTCCCAAATGGTTTTTCTTTGGCTATTTGCACCCTTATGCTGAGATAGAGCCTACATGCTACTCATTTGGCTTGGAGAAGGAGTGCTTGGAGAACTTGAGCTTGGACTTGGACATTCACTCAAGGAGAGCTTATTGACATCAAGGCTTGGTTGTATGGTTCCTCCTTTATTTTATTAATATATACAATTTTTCGTTCACTTTCCATCAATGTTTGTGTTAATGCATCATTTATCATAAGGCTCCTTGATCTATTAAGTGGATCACTTTCGATTATGATATTTGTACTTGTATTCTTTATTGTGTCTTTGATCCCTTATGCAGGTATCTGAACACTGTGAGCAATAGAGCTAATCTTTAGGCACAAGTGATTTGAGTTCTTCAACAAAGGAGTATGTTATAGCATGAGAACATGGTAGGAAATCTTCCTTTTCTCTTATTTCGATTGTAATTTAGGAAAGTGTCCTTGTACAATGTCATATAGGTTTCTAGTCCCACTCATTAGGCTAGAGGGATCGTCTCTGTCAGCAGAGAAGATTTGCCTAGGCAAAAAAATGGTGACTCCGTCGGGGAAGCTATAACCCTTTCTATCCATTCCTTCAATCAAATTCTTTGATGAGTTTGACCAACCATCAATTTCTTGGTTTGTGTCTATCACTTTAGCTATTTGCAATCACTGGTTATTGCCTGAGAATGTTTAGCTTGCTCTGAAATTGAAGATTTTTTATTTTTTCCTTAGTTTTCTTGCCCAACGCTTTTTCTGCTCTGACAGTAGCGTTGTCAGTGCTGATTTCAAATATAAAGTTGTGTTGATCTGCCTTACATCTCCCTTTTGCCTTTAATAGGCACATTAATCCCAGAGGATAAAATAAAATTAGGGTTTCTTCTTGTTTTCAATGTTTTTGACCCTTGTCAGTCATTTTCCAGTGTGACTACAATGTATTTGTCTTGATTAACATCCTTGTTTGATCACAATTTGTCTCTTGGATCCGTGGAAGTGTTTTTTAAGATTGAGTGCTTTCTAGTGTTTCTAGGGTATCTAGGTCACCCTTCGATCATTGCTTGTTTTGCCTCTTTGAGATTGATTGTTTACATTCAAGAGTCTTACTGCCTTGAGGACATTGTTCTCAAGTTGCTTTCGGTTCTTGATTATGAAGTAATTTTCATTAGTATTGAGTCATTTTTTATGCTTTGAAGATTACTTTACTCCATTGTCAAGCATAGATTACAGTTGCATGCTTTGGAAAGACTGAAAGTGAATGCTTGTTTGATTTCTTTTTTTCGAAAAGAAAAGTGAATGATTTCCTCATTTGATTATTTTTTAAACAATTTGCAATCAAAAACCATAAGTGAATGAAATTTTCATTTATTTGTGTTGGATTGCATTTTATCCTTTGCTCATTGCATTAGTTTGCATTGTTGGATCAAAGCGAAGAGAAAGAAAAAATAGAATTATTGCATCTTAATGAAAGAAAAGTGATTTTTGTTTCTCTTAGGATTGCATCTTGGCATTGCATTTAGTTGTGAAAGTGAAAGATTAGATCTCATTTTTGCACATTTTCATTGGAAAGATAAAGAGTTGTGTTTTAATGTGTTTTTTGTGATTGATGCATTATTTGGTTGTCTCTCTTCCTTCATTAGTTTAAGCCTTCATCGAATGAAAAGATTTCATTTCTATCATTTAGTTGCATCATAGGTATAGGTGACATTGTTGAGCCATCAAACGAATGAATAAATTGAATAGAAATAAAGTAACAAAGTTGAATGATAAAAAATGTACATTGAAATTGATGCATATTTGAATGATGAAAGTCTATGTTGATTTTAATGTACATGCAAATTTCTATATGCATTGATTTTAGTGTACATGTCAATTTTTAACTTATTTATTTTAATGTAAATGTTAATTTCTATTTCTATTTCAATTGTTAATGCATTCATTTCAACGCACATGTCAATTTCAATTTCTATTTAATGTCTAGTTGAGTTTCAATTTCTATGTCAATTTCAATTCAATTTCTATTTTAATATAAATTTCTAATTTTTTTCAATTTATATTTCTATATCAATTTCTAACACATTGATTTTAGTGCACATATCAAATTCTAGATATGTTGATTTCAGTATACATGTTAGTCTCCAACTCATTGATTTCAATGCACTTGTCAATTTCTATTTTCATCTATATTTCTAACAAATTGACTTCAATCTACATGTTAATTTTGTATTTAGTATGCAAATACATAATTGTTGAATTCAGTGTATATGTTAATTTCTAATGTATTGATTTCAATGTACATGTCAATTTCAATTTCAATAACCATTTTTATTCAATGCCAATTTCTATTTTTATTGAATTTATAGTGTAATGATTTCATTGTACATATTAATTTATAAATGTGTTGATTTTAGTGTATATGTCATTTCTAATGCATTAATTTTAGTATACATGTCATTTTTTTATTTATAATGCATTAATTTTAGTGTACATGTAAATTTCTATTTCATTATAGATACATATACATAGTTGTTTATTTCAATGTAGACGTCCATTTCTAACACATTGATTTAAGTATACTTATCAATTTCAATTTCTATTTATATTGTTAATTTCAATTTTAAATGCAATATCAATTTCTATTCAATAACATTTATATTTCTATTCAATTTCTAACACATAGATTTAAGTGTACATGTCAATTTCTATATGTGTTGATTTTAGTGTACTCTCAATTTCTAATGCATTAATTTTAATGTACATGTCAATTTCCATTTTGAATTCAATTTTAGTTAGAAATTCAATTTCAAGTACAAGGACTATCTACAAAAGATATGGTCTCACTCTCATGTATAGTATTATTGATTCTCTAACGTCATCTTAACAATCTAAAACATAAAATTGTATATGTATCAAGTTGACAATAGATAGTAAATTATTTTTCATACAATGTGTTAACACCGAAAAATCGTACACACATTTATACATTCCAGATGGAACCCAAAGTCGTCCAACAAAGTGTACAAGTGAAGGATTTCCATCTAAAGACACCATGAAAATAAATAAAAAAATATTTCTCCAAAGGTCTCATATGTAAAATTGAACTCCACGACCTATCTAAAGGCCAAAGTTGACAATTGCGCAGCTTTTCCTTTGATAGCCATGCAGTCAAAGAAAAATGTGACACAAAGATTTGGGACCACTTTATACACTTGGAAGATGATATTCCCTAACATGTTCCAGTCAACGACAGTCGAATTCGAATCACCCTAAAGATATGTAACCCCCAAAGGGATCCCCTTTTCTTACTCGTGAGTCATTTTCTCATTGATGGATCAAGAGAGGGAAGAGGCATTCAAAATTCTATATAAGCAGGTCATTCGAGAACCAAAGACAAGGCAATGTTATGTTGGCTAAATTTTTCTCAAACAATCTTGCATCTCATTGTTGTGAAGAAGTAGAGAACTATTATGTTGGCAGAGTTACTTCTTAACAATCCACCATTCTAGTGCGGAGAGTATTTCACCATTGAGAGAGCCTTGATAATTCTTTGAGAAATTGGAGAAGCTTGCAAAGAGAGTGAAGAAAGGAACCTCCTTGTTGAGGATTTTTTAGCATCATTGCTCAAGGAATTCTCTCCAAGTGTTTAGTATTCATCTATTGTATTCATATTCTACTTTCAACAGTCAATAAAGGGAGCCCTTTTCCATTATACTATTGACTTGTTTTCTTCATTAAGCATTATTTATGTGTTTAGTTTTTAGTTTTATGTTATGTATGTATTGTTTCTTACCATTTGTGATACTTTGTTTCTCATGTTTGTCCACTAACAATAACCAATTCAATCTGTGATTTATTTGTAGGGAACAACTAGCTACAAAGAAGGTGTCTTTTAGTACCCCATTTCTAAAAAAAATCCAAACAGATTTTGTGACTCCACCAGACCTTTTTTTTACTCTAACGGTTGTTTTGCAGGATCTCCTCTCTACATTGTCACTATTTTCTACATTCAACATCTCTCTAGAATTTTTGCGGGACCTTTTGGACCTGTTCTCTACCGGAAAGCTTGATCATTCAAAACGTTTTGTCGTATGTGTGGACTTCGTTCAGACAAATGTGCATGCACGTATGTGCTCTATAAAACTCTCACAATTTACAGAGAGCACAAAAAACCATTTTAATTTTCTCATCCTCGGTGATTGGAAGCCTTTAGTGAATTGCCTTCACCTTTGCATTTCTTTTCCGATTAGTTTAGACTGTCTTATTTATTTACTAATGACTATGAGTAGAGTATTTAGATTATATTTGTTTTTATTTAATTTTCTCGCATAGGTTAATTAGGGGAAAAGTAAGTGCCCACATTCCACACGTCTTTTTCAACTTGTTTTGTTATTTTTCATAACTCACAAAGCTTAAGTAGTAAGGAGTAAGTGGCCCCTTATCCACACATCTTGTTACTAACCAAAGCATTTTTATTTCATTAGCTTTTGGGACTAGGACCGAGTTTCACTATAGAAAGTAAGTAATCTTTGCTTCCCTTGTGTCTTTTAGGCGAACTTAAGTTTGCATATGAAAGATTTCTTAAAGCACTTGAGTTTCCATCTTCCTTTGGGAACACACTGTAATAGGAAAAAGAGGAAGTGGCCCATTATCCACAAATCATTTATTTTTCATGCAAGGAACAATCCAAACATAGTGTAATTAGACGATATTATAACGAATCACCGCATACCCACATATTACCACACTTTGTATTTCATTATCCCACTTGCACACACATCACACATCACACACTAAGAAATTATAAGCTTTGTATAAGAAGGAATTTGGTTTCTAGAGCTTTTTGTACTTAGCTTGTTTTTGCTTACATCTCACACCCTAAGAAAAGAAAGACTCTTAAAAGAAACCATAACTTGAACCAATTAAATTCCCCACAGGAGCCACAAAATAATTAATAGTTCAGGTTAGGACCATTGGGGTAGGCATCCCATAAGTTGCCATGGTCATGTTACATCTTTGAAACATAGAATTTGACATGTAGGGTGCTTAAAATCCTTCAGCATCCCATATGCTATCACTCAGGTTGTCCCTAGGCTCCTAATAGGGATACGGCCAAGGTAACCACAAACCAATCTTTTGATTGCAGGCTCTAGCCCACCTGCAATCAGAGAGGGCTCTCTCCTTTTGATTCAACCTTAGTTGATGATTTTAGGCTAGCTTTCTGAC
>APFE030099750.1:15010-34100 GCA_000404065.3 Pinus taeda
ATTTCTTCCAGAGCCCAGATTAAGCTGTTGGGCTCCTCTGCTTCTCTACCTATCTAAGAATCTGCTAAGATTAAACTGTTTGGACAGATTTACAATCTCTATATTCTAAAACAGGAAATTTAACCTAGGGAGACCAAGATTAAACTGTTTGGACCTCCCTTTAACTGAAAGTAGCGATACCGGGATAACTTTACAAAATTTGAAGGCAATTGAATGAACTTGAAGTAGCCTTCTTCATTTGGAGACTGTTTGAGCAAATATGGAGCATTGCAGCAAGCAAAGTACAACATATTTGGCCTGTGAAATGCCAATCATGAAAAATGAATACCCTGCTGCAGTAGGAAGCTAACACCATATAAAATACTATCTGAGTGTATCAGAGACCCAATTCAAAGGGGGTTCTGTTACACAGTATTTTGTCACACCTCCTACACTTCCCTGTACCCCGAAGTTCCCGAAACGTGGCAATAATGCAGTGTACCCATATTGATATACAACTTAGATCCTCCCTTAAACACTGATGAAAACATGCCTTGATCCTTCCCTGAAGAAGCAAGCTCTAAAACCCTAGTTTCAGGTCTAGCGCGACCCTAACACTGGAAACTAATGTTGATCGCTAGTTGCAATATACTAGCCTCGTGCTGCCAGTGTGCTTTTTGCTTGGATACCCACATTGATCCCTAAAAGGAAAGTTTTCCCAAAGAGGACAAGAAGCTTCATGATCTAGAGGCTTCTAGAACAGCGCATTGGAGGCTTTTCGGTCTAGATGTGATCGAATCCTCCCAATATTTCCCTTTGATCTTATCCCTATGAGCTACCTCCTTGAGATGAGGGCCTTCTCCTATCTTTGGAGAGATGCTAACTCCCTTTCCCTCCTTATATATTCATCCTCTCCCATTCCCAAATGGTTTTTCTTTGGCTATTTGCACCCTGATGCTGAGATAGTGCCTACATGCTACTCATTTGGCTTGGACAAGGAGTGCTTGGAGAGCTTGAGCTTGGACTTGGACATTCACTCAAGGAGAGCTTATTGACATCAGGGCTTGGTTGTATGGTTCCTCCTTTATTTTATTAATACGTACAATTTTTGGTTCACTTTCCATAAATGTTTGTGTTAATGAATCATTTATCTTAATTCTCCTTGATCTGTTAAGTGGATTACTTTTGATTATGCTATTTGTACTTGTATGCTTTGTTGTTTCTTTGATCCCTTATGCAGGTATCTAAATGTTATGAGCAGTATATCTGAGCTTGAGGTGCAATTGATTTCATGTCTTCAACAAAGGAGTATGTATAGCATCAGAACGAGGTAGGCCATATTCCTTGTCTCTCATTTCGATTGTAATTTAGGAAAGTGTCCTTGTATATTTTCATGTAGGTTCCTACTCCCACTCATTGGGCTAGAGGGATCGTCTTTGTCTTTAGAGAGGATTTTCCTAGACAACAAAATGGCGACTCTGTCAGGGAAGTTATGACTCTTTCTATCCATTCCTTCGATCAGATTCTCTAATGAGTTTGAACAACCGTCAATTTCTTGGTTTGTGTCTATCACTCTAGCTATTTACAGTCACTGGTTATTGCCTGAGAATGTTTAGCTTGCTCTAAAATTGAAGATTTTTTATTTTTTCCTTAGTTTTCTTGCCCAACACTTTTTTTGCTCTGACAGTAGCTTTGTCAATGCTGATTTTAAATTTACAGTCGCGTTAATCTGCCTTACATCTCCCTTTTTCCTTTAATAGGCATGTTGATCCCAGAGGATAAAATAAAATTAGGGTTTCTTCTTGTTTTTAGTCTTTTTGACCCATGCAAGTGATTTTCTGGTGTGACTACAGTGTATTTGTCTTTATTGACATCCTTGTTTGATCACAATTTGTCTCTTGGCTCTATTGAAGTGTTTTCGAAGATTGAATGCTTTCTAGGGTTTCTAGGGTATCTAGGTCACCCTTCGATCATTACTTGTTCTGCCTCTTTGAGATTGATTGTTTACATTCAGGAGTCATATTACCTTTAGGATATTGTTCTCAAGTTGCTTTTGGTTCTTGATTATGAAGTAATTTTCAGTAGTATTGAGTCATTTCTTATGCGTTGAAGATTACTTTTACTCCATTGTCAAGCATAGAATACAATTACATGCTTTGGAAAGACTGAAAGTGAATGCTTGTTTGATTTCTTTTTTTTTTAAAGAAAAGTGAATGATTTCCTCATTTGAGTATTTTTTAAACAATTTGCATTCAAAAACCACAAGTGAATGAAATTTTCATTTATTTGTGTTTGATTTCATTTTCTCCTTATCTCATTGCATTAGTTTGCATTGTTGGATCAAAGCGAAGAGAAAGTAAAAATAGAATTAGTGCATCTTAGTGAAAGAAAAGTGATTTTTTTTTTCTCTTAGGATTGCATCTTGGCATTACATTTGGTTGTGAAAGTGAAATATTAGATCTCATTTTTGCACTTTTTTCATTGGAAAGATAAAGAGTTGTGTTTTAATGTGGTTTTTGTGATTGATGCATTATTTGGTTTTCTCTCTTCCTTTATTAGTTTAAGCCTCTATAGAATCAAAAGATTTCATTTCTATCATTTAGCTGCATCATATGTAGAGGTGACATCATTGAGCCATCAAACTGAAACCTGTTAGGGTATATAGGAGCCACTTATGTATGATAAGTATATAGGGACACTCTATCAAATAGTTCTGCATTAGACAGCAATAACACGGACTTGTGCTCCCCGTACCGTCGAGTATATATTGGGATGCCCCACTAGGTTGTTATTGTTTAGCCACAGGTAACTGAGTCAGCCACCTTGTCAACATGATACATTGAGCACAGCATTTGGGGAGATCGGTTGTCTTACGTCAAGTCCTTGGTTTCGGCTAAGGTGTATATAACGATTCATAGATACTTGGTAAACCCTCTTGCCTAGCATTACCCATTTTGATTTATTTGTTATTTCGTGTCATAAAATTAATTGTCAACGATAACATGTCGAACCCATGTTGTTGCTTATTGGCGCCATATTAAGTAAATTCCTTGTAAATTTTAATTTTAATCAGCCCTTAACGAATCATCTCTTCTCCTTCTGCTCTTGAGAGAAAGTCATTGTGGTTGAACCATTGAGTTCACCTC
This sequence comes from Pinus taeda, assembly GCA_000404065.3. Lineage (NCBI taxonomy): Eukaryota > Viridiplantae > Streptophyta > Pinopsida > Pinales > Pinaceae > Pinus > Pinus taeda. The sequence goes on from APFE030099750.1 coordinate 18,136, forward strand.
ACAATTCCCCTTCATTTTCTGATACTAAAGGGTCTTCAGAAGGAGGTCATCTTGAACTTCCACAGTCACTTGAAGCTTAAGGCTTTGAAATTGGAATTGTCCCAAGCATCCAACCCTTGCTTCTCATCCTCCACCTCGAGATTCATCATCATCTCAGGAGTCTAATCCAGAAACCCCTAAGAGTCCACATAGGTTTGTTTTATATCCTCTGAATCTATTACTTGATCCAATTGGCATATCTCCCCAACGCCCTTATAGTCCATATGATCGACTGTGTATTCATTTGGAGTTATCTCCTCATCTGTGTCAGATTCCACCTCACCAATTGTTTCCACCTTGGCTTCAGAAGCTGAGATTCCAACCTTTCCTTAAGGTCCTCCAGAATTCTCCACTACACACACTCCTATTATTGATGATGAATCTGAATATGACTTTCCTCTAGAAGGTTTTCCTGAAGTAGGAAGAGTTCCATCTCAACTGACTCCTGAAAAAAGTGGGTCTATGCTTCCACCTGGTTATACAACCTTGGCTCAATTAGTTTCAGTAACTCCCAATGCTTCCTCTTTATACCAAAATCCTATTTGGTTGTCAAATTCTATGCCTACTTCTAGTCTATTTATTCCTAACATGACCTCTTAGATACCTGTGAAAACTATTGTTACTTCAGTTCTAATTCAACCAACGATTCCGTCACAACCATTACCATTGTTTCAACCTTCCATTCTGGTGCAACTGACTATTTTAGTTTATACATCTGTAAGTTCCTCAATCCCTCCATCAAGTGGAGAGAATGTACCACCACCTTGTTCACAGCTTGGGGGGAAAAATCCAAAATTTCCTCTTGTTTCTGGTGGAACCCATGTGAGTGGATCACAACCTCACATGGTTGGAGTGAGTCAACCTAATCCTAGTGGTATTCCTAATCCCGTTGGTCCATCCGAGGTAGTTAATATCCAATATCAACAACCTTACATGGCCCAGATACCCATCCAATAGTCTTGCATTCCATATGGTTCACAAGCATTGCAAAATCCACCTTATATTCCACAAGCAAGTCCTCGTGTGCAACCTGGTCCAAATTTCATTCCCGGTGCATATGGTCAAATCCCATTTGGAAATTACCAATACCCACAGGGAATCCCTCAAGGAACTATCCAATAACCTTTATTGCAATAAAGGCAACCTTTATAGTAGCAAGGGAAACCTTTGCAATAACAGGGGCAGCCTTTGCAGCAATTTCAACAGCAAACGTAGTTTGTTCAACAACCCAATCAACCCTTGAATCCACAAGGTCAACCATTGCAATAGTAAGGTCAAACCTTGCAGCAGCAAGTTTAACCTGTATATCAACAAGGTCAAACATTGCATGCATAAGGTCAACCCCTACAGTAGCAGGGCCAGCAACATTATTACCAGGGTCAACAAGTGTAGCAACCTCACAATCCATATGCCACACATAATAATTATCCTCCTTATGGTTACCAATGGCCTATGGCAGGTCAATATCAACCCTACCCTGGACATAATCCACCTTATGGTCAAGGTACCCCTCAATGGGGGAAAAATCAAGTCTCTTATGGTCAAAATCCTCCACTTTGGGGGTAGAATCCTTACCAACAAGGTTGGAACCCGTAGACTGGGCCTTATCAAAGGCCGTATATGCCTTTTAATCTGCAATTGTCATTTTTAGTGACGTTGGAACTACCTGATGTGTCGAGGCTTAATAATGATCCAATTATTCATTCACCTTATTGGCCTCTAGTTCCCACTAAAATTCCAAGAGACTGCCCCAAATTTGAAGGAAAATCTAAAGAGGACCCCAAGCCCATGTGATGACATATCACTTATGGTGTTCTTCCAATTCTTGTGTTGATGATTTTTTTCGTCTCCAACTCTTTCAGCGAACCTTGACAGGTGCTGCCACAAAGTGGTACCTCGAGATACCCATCCAGACTTCAACTCTTTGGCTATGGCTTTCCTCACCCACTTCTAGCTACTAGTTTGTTATGAAACTGCTACTCATTTTCTCAAATTCTGAGGCAAGAAACCACGACCCATATCTTTGATCATATCCATGAATGGAGACATTGACATCATCTTATCAAATTTGAAATTCTTGATGAGTTGTTGACCGAATGATTTACCAAATCATTCATAAACAAAATTTCTAAATATATAGCAACGGGTGGTTTTGTTACCAAGGACTACACTGTTTCTCATCCCCAGTATTTGGATTTGGTCTATTCCCAATCCGGCACGCTATATGAATTGTTGTCTGATGCTCCAAGAACATATTCGAATACGACATCTTTGAATTTTCCTGATGTACCACCTGTTGATAGTATAATTGGATCAGTATCCCAAACTTCCACTAAAGCTTCTTCAAAGAAAAAATTTGTTTCTAATACTAGTTCTAGTTCCCCATTGAAAAACCCATCGAATCATGGTAAAACCTCTGAGGTCAATGTCGCTCAGTCTACCACAGAATATAAAGCCTCAAAAGGTAAGAATAAGGGTAAAGGTAAATCAATATTCGATACCCCGAAATAGGATCCTCATAAGTAATCTGTTGATGATGCTTCCAAACGAAAGCTGAAATATCCTTGTCTCATTTGTGAGGAAGATCATTATACAAGGGTTGACCCTGACATGCAAAAGTTAGTTGTTTATTGAAAGGGACCCCACTATTTTGAAAGAGCCATTCCCATCTTAGCAGACTCAGTTGGTAGACCAACTACAATCCTCTGCCTCATCTAGTTCTCAGGTTTACATGATGATGGGTTCATTACCTATCTTTGTAGCCACTCAATCAGATGATTATCAAACCCCTCCAAAACAGATGATGGAAAAGGAAGCCATTGATATACCTTCTACTTCCACTTCACCGAGTTTTGGTCCTCTCCATATTGAGAGATCTAATAATGTATCTGTTCTCTGGCCACTTCCGAAAGGTGCTTCGAAAGTCATCCTATAATCTGAAGGCTAGAGTTGCTCAACACTACAGTATTGTTAAAGATTTAGCTCAAGCACCTTCAACGATGTCTACTTTGGAAGTTCTCCAAACCTATCCAACACAGCAAAAATTATTATTGTCTGCTATTGGAGGCATTGATCCTATTGATTCAAGCTTAATTACTTTTGATCTTGAAAACCATGTTCCTCGTCTTCCTCATCAAATTTTCTTTTTGATTCAAGTCATTATAAAAGGAAAAACGATCCATTGGACTATCATTAATGAAGGTGTTTCCACCTGCATCATGTCTGTTTCATATTGGAAAGTTATTGGATCTCCACCTCTCAACTAGTCCCCAAACACCTTGAAGGCATTTGATGGCATAGGCTCCCATCCTTATGGTATTCTCACCAGTTTTCCCATCACTTTGGAAGGGAAGACTATCGAGCTAGAAGTAGAGGTTGTAGATGCAAATCTGAACTATAGCCTTCTACTTGGGTGAAGTTGGACCCATGCCATGTTTTGTGTGGTTCCCTCTTTGTTCAGGGTGTTCTGTTTTCCTCATGAAGGAAAGATCGTCATCATCGATCAATTGTCCTTTTTCTCTTCTGGTGCCTCAAATGGAAAATTTCCATATGTGGGAAATATTGATATTCCATATGAGAGCGTGGGGGTAGGTCTTTTCAAATATTTTGCTTTAATGGGAACTTTTTCTCTCCCACCTCTGCATGTCACCTTGATCAACATGATCTTTGTTTCTACATACCCATGGATCATTCCTTCCTTTGGTGACGTTATGCCACTAAATCCCTTGGAACAATCTTATCATGAAATTGTCTCAGCTTCAGCGGCAACTTTAGAAAGTCATGATTTTCTCAGTATCTACTTAGATACTTATTCGCAGTCTCCTTGGCTTGGTTCTTGGGATTCTTCGGATCCCTTGAACGAGATATTCCCCACATACGAGAGTATTGTTGATGTTATGTCTCTTGATGAAACTCCTTGGAATGATGTCCATCATCAGTCTTCATTTCTTCCAAGTCTAAGTGTGATTCCTTCGTGTCTCGAAGATTTTGTTTCTCATAACCCGACACACCCACTTCAAAGACCTGTTCTAGTGCACAAAGTTCTATCTGAAGGTAATATGGGAAATATTACTGTAACCATGCCAATCGACATTTCCATCAAACCTACAATTGTTGAGAACATTCACATTGGGGTTTCTTGTTCTCCTAATGAGATCAGGGTTTACACTGACCTTTTTAAATAATTTTGAGATGTCTTCACTTGGTCATATGAGGAAATGCCTAGTATTGATCCATCTATTGTGGTGCATGAAATACCTATGTATCCTGATGCAGAGCCCATTCGTCAACAGCTCTGTCCCATGCATCCTAGGAAGGTCATTGCTATTAAGGGAGAAGTTGAAAAACTTCTAAAGGCTAGTTTTATTTACCCTATCCCGTTAATAGATTGGGTCTCTAATATCGTACCTGTTACTAAAAAACAAGGAACCATTCAATTTGTGTTGATTATCGCGACATCAAACGCGCATGTCCTAAAGATAGCCATCTTACTCCCTTTATTGATCAAATCATTGATGAGTGCACTGGGAGTGAGATCTTCTCTTTTATGGATGGTTTTTCTAGTTACAACCAGATTGACTTATTACATGTTAATCAACAAGAGATGGCTTTCATCTATCCATGGGGGACTTTTTCTAATAAGAAGCTCCCTTTCTTTCTTAAAAATGTTGGTGCTACCTTCCAGAGAGAAACATCATATGCTTTTCTTGATATTAAACACATTGTTCAACCTTATCTAGACGACTTACCATATCATTTTGCTAAGCTTCGTCACCATCTGGACCACCTTCAAGCAATATTTTTTGCATTTTCGACTCTATAATATTCATCTCAATCCACATAAATGTGTCTTCTACATAGAATCTAGTCAGATCTTAGGTTTTTTTGTGTCCAAAGAAGGTATTTAAATCAATCCTCTGAAATTTGAGGCAATTGTAAATCTACCCCCTCCTTCATCATTGCAACAATTACAGAGTTTGCAAGGAAAGGCTAATTTTCTTCGTCACTTTATCCTGAATTACATTGAGCTTGCCAAGGGATTTACTCGCTTGCTCAAAAATGGGATCTCATTGGTGTGGGATGAAATTTCCAAAAATTCTTTAGATTCTCTAAAGAAGACGCTCATCAGTGCTCCTTTATTGCATCCCCCTAACTATCATCGCGGTTATTTCCTATACTTGGTCGTGGCTGACAGTACCATTGCTATGGTGTTGGTCCAAGATTACAAAGATGGAAATTAACATGTGGTTTATTATTTGAGTTGAAATCTCGTTGCACTAAAACTCGATATTCTCATGTCGAGAAATTGCCTTGGCAACAGTGCATGTTGTTCAAAGATTTCGCCATTACATTCTTCTCTGGAAGACCACACTGATTTCTTAATTTAACCCCATGACTTATATTTTGACTCGTAAATTGCTTGGGGGAAAATAATCTAAATGGATTGTTATCCTGCAAAATTTTGATTTGGAGTTTACTGCCATCAAATCAAAGAAATTACTCATTTTTTCTTAATTAATCTGCACCCTTCCTTCTACAAACACCTCCATTAATTTTACTGAGTAGATTCCTGATGAAAATTTATTTCTTATCATCACTCTCGACCCATGGTATGGAGATATCATTTTTTATCATCATACCCAAAACTTTTGATTTGAGTTGTCTCGATCTGAGCGACACGACATCCGACATCAGTCTCAACCCTATCAAATTATTGGTGATACGTTGTATCGAGTCGGTGTTGATTTTGTTCTTCACAGATGTCTAACACTTGAAAAGGTTGAATGAGTCTTGAATGACTGCCACTTTGGGGCATGTGGTGGTCACATGTCAGGCTATGCCACTGCTTAGAAGATCCTTCACGCTGGTTATTTCTAGCCTTCCATCTTCATAGATTGTATTTTGGCCTTTCATCTTCAAAGATTGTTTTCTACTCATCCAAAAGTGCCATGAATGTCAAATTTATAACCGCAAACAGTGCACCCCGCCAGTACCCTTACACTCAGTCATTACCATTGGCCCATTTACTAAATGGGGCATATATTTCATGACATGTAACCCTTGCTCGGACGAGGGGCATGGATATATCATCATCATCGTCGACTACTTCATCAAATGGGTCAAGGTGATGCCTACATATAATGTTGACGGAATCACTGCTGATCAGTTCCTCTTTAACCATGTCATAGCCCGTTTTGGCATCCCTCAAGCCATTATTACTAATCACAAATCACATTTTCATCAGTACATGATGGCAGAGCTAACTATGCAGTTGAGTCTTCACCATGATAGCTCGACTCCTTACTACTCGCAGGCCAATAGCCAAGTTGAAGAAATTAACAAATTTTTTATTACTATGCTTCAACGAACCATTTGGAAAAATAAAAATGATTAGCATCTCATGCTATTCTCGTCTCTTTGGGCTTACCAGACATCTGATAAGACAGCCACTCTGTTCACTCCATTCCAACTGGTTTATGGTTTATAGGTGTCACTCCCGATCGAATGTGAAATTACTTCGTTAAAATTAGATATCGAGCTACTACCCGATACCTCACGTAAAGAGGAACGGTTACCTTATCTCGAGAGACTTGATCAGACCCATTGTATTTCTATGATGGTGATCAAGGCATAGAAAAAATGAGTTAAATCTCATTTTGATCAAACTCTTTCTCCACGCATTTTCACTGAAGGTGACTTGGTCTTGTTGTATGACCAAGCCAACAATAAGTTGGGAGCTGGTAAGTTTGAACCTATTTGGCATGGGCCATATATCGTTAAACTTGTCTTGCAAAAAGGCGCATATGAGCTAGTTGATTACGAAAGTAATGCATTATCACAACTCCGTAACGGCCTTTATCTTAAAAAGTATTATGTGTGAATTTCGTGTAATTACTTTTGTACATTAGTGTGAGAATTCATTGGTGTGCATTTTTTATTTTTTGTGGGATTTTTTGCTTTGCGGACATGTTCCTTATGCTTACCTTGTGTTCCACTCGGTTTGCAGATGTCGTCAAACCATTATGTTGGTTTTGCTGATGGTGCTTGTCGTAGTACACAGAATTTATCTTCCGCAGCTTGGGCACTCTATGCCCCTGATGGCGAGTTGATCGATTTGCAAGGTATTTGCTTGGGAAGAACAACTAATAATATTGTAGAGTATAGTGCAGTTATTGAACTATTATCAGAGGCAGTTGCTCTTGGCATTAGAAATTTAGTTGTTAAGTTGGATTCACAACTTGTTGTGTTAAAATTAAATAATCATTATTCAGTTAGAAATCCAAAAAATTTCTGTATGTATCTACATGTTCGATTACTGGAAAGAAATTTTAATTATATGACATATCAACACATTCCACAACATTTGAATACATTAACATATGCATTAGAAAATTATGTTCTTGATATATTTTGTGTAGCTTGTAAAATTGATCGCATCATCATGATACACGAACACATAAGTAGAAGATAAAACATGCATGTGTGTGGGTGTGGGTGTGTGCGTGTGTGTGTGTGTGTGTGTGTGTGTGTGTGTGTGTGTGTGTATAGATATCGTGTATGTCAAAGTATGTTCATCAAAATCTCAAAAAATAAGTGTTATGGGACACATGGCTTTCAAAGTCTACAACAGTGCAAAAAACACGACTAGAAAAGGTTATTCGCCCACATGATGCTCTCAATAGCATGAGAATGCTATGATCACTCGGCCTAAAAGCCGACGCAGTCTCGAAGACACTCCTACTGTATGCCTCTGGTATCACATTGGCATGTCATCTATAGTTGTGTATTTTGGAATCCCTCGAGTAATCAATTCCATATTTAGTTCCATATCCACCATAGGATCTGCTCCTTCCTCGTAAGGAGCATCCTGTCTCTAACATGCTACCCGCCATGCTATTGACAACATTCCAGGAGGCCTTTCAGGTCACACATCTGCACATTTATCACAAGTAAAATATCATATTCACTTTAATAAAAACTCATAAAACTTGAAAAAAATCCGAAAAACAAGTTTTACCTACATCAGTCCATTGTTCACCCAGTGGTAGAGGCAGATTTGGATCTCATCTAAAGTCTGTGCCTGCATAGGCATAGTCATCTACAATGATTAGTTGTCGACACAACCAACCGAAGAATTGTGGAGGAAAATGCATCTGTTGACCCCCTCCTCCATGAGGCATGAACTCACTCCATCTGACCAACCTCAGATCTTGTGGAGCCGAATCCGACACCTCTGTCCACTAATACCAAAATAGGGGCATGCGCTCTAAAACGAAAGTGACCAAAATCAAATCAAAGTCAAATTTCTTTAAGTTTCCCCGCTTGCCTTTGGTCAGTTGCCTCTTCATGTTGGCCAATAGTCCCTCGCACCAGCTGAACACTCTTGGAGTAAGGTAGTCTCTGCATACTAGAATTGAGATTTGGAAACCTCGTGCAAAGCCTGCGACCTAGCTATAAGGGCCATGGTATGCAGAATTTTCCTCAAGGGAATATTGTCAATGGTCAATATCTTCACCTTCTCGCTCATTGTTGTCTCTGCACCTAGGCAATGGCTTTCTATTAGGGCATGCGTGCTCTCACCTCCAACACGAAGTCTAAAGAGTTGAACCCTTTCCCCTCTTCTGGACAATCCAGTAACAAAGTAAATTTCTACCACTTCCAGCTCCAATTCTTGGTCTCCAATGAGGAATATCTCTTGATTGACATCACATAAACTGATCAGATAGTGTAGAAGCTCGTTTTGTGCTCTGAGTCCTGTGGTTCAAAATAATTTCAGTAGCCCGAAGTTCCTCAAAGCATTGATGCATTCAGGATCTTGGGTAGCCTGGTGATCTTCTACCTCATGGCCTCTTTCCTTCCATTCGATGACCATGTTGTCGAAATTTCCTGTAAAACAACCATTAACAATGATTAAATGCTTTTTCATGGGATAAAAACTTAGAAATTTCACTCAAGAGTGAAGATTTATCTTCAATTTTCTGCCCTACAGCTAGTGCGACTTTTTTAATTAATCACGTGCTAGTAGTGTGAGAGCCTTTCAGGCTCAAGGCAATTAGTGTGAACCCGATGAGCAAAACTGCGTTGATCGCCCCCGATTTAAAAGTTTGAAATCCTCCCTTATGGATGATAAAAACCCTCAAAAATGGTAGGAAATTAGAATGAAAAGCAGGGAAAAAGGAAGAGCTCTTACCTGCAGCTGACGGTTCACTAAATAATGCCCTGGGCCTCCCACGCTGCTTGCTTGAAGAAACAAGGAAAATAGGGCAAAATGTGCTCTTCAATTTACTCCAAGTGAAAATAGTAAAAATGTTTTTACTTTTATTCTATTTATAAGTTTTAAATAAATTTTTACCAATATTTTATTATTTTCCTCGATATCGGTGATGTGTGGTTGGCTTTGTGCAGTTACAGGTCCTTTCCAGTAATTACAGTGATTATTTTTTACAGATTCAATGAGTTTTTGTTTTATCTCTTTTTTAGACTTGTTAGAAATAAATGAAAAAGGAACCCCCCTGGAATCATCTTTAAGCTCTTTTCTGACTCTCTAAATATGAAAAGATAGTCGAGCACTTGTCTTTTTGAACTCGTTAAATTAAATGAATTGACGTCGTCTCAGTATATGTTTACCCCTTTTCCGGGCTAGGATTGGCTGTTTACAAAAAAGGTACACCTTGATCGGCATGGTCTAGAGGTTCTCTCGAATATTGTTTTCTACCTTTTCGTATTTGAGAGACAAATTACGAAAAGGGACATGATGGAGTTTTCTCTTTTGTCTCTTTTTCAAACTCTCTAAATATGAAAAAGACACTGAGTTATTCTTCCGTCAAACTTGTTAAAAATTAAACAGCAAAAGACTTGTCACCACGACGAGTTTGAGTTTCTCCTTCAGGACTCGTAAAACTTACCAGGATGGATTCATTCAAAGAATGAACTTATACGACAAGCATATGCTATCCCCTTCAAGCTTGTGATTAAAAATAATTGGGGTACTCGCTAGAAATAGTGGGGAAAAATGAAAGTGAAACATCTCTTGTATAGGCAACATGTCGCTCTTGAACATGACACCCATTTGCATCTCGTGTTGGGTTTGGGATATCCTCACTCAGTCACTTGTCTTTCCGAGTCTGGGTGATACATTTTGCCTCTTATCTAACTATTCTACTTCGTCATCATGACCCATGCTCCTATGTTGAGTCAAATGCTACCACACTCCGGAGTCGTGTCACCGATATGTTCAAGAAAAGTCCTATTTGAAGTTTGTTACCTATACATTCTCTCACCTTTTGCTACAGTCTTGATCATACTCATTCATTTCACTTTATTCCTTGTTTCTTATCGATGATGGGGGATTCATCATGGCCCTCCTTCGATGGTTCACTTCATGCCGACTTCAGCTCATTATCCAAGAAGATGACTTAGAAACTCCCTTTTAGTACCTTAGAGCTTGCATGCCTTAATAGTAGGGTCTTCACATTCGACGACAGGTTTCCATTATTGACCTTCAATCAGGTGATTCCATGAGTGTTCGACATCAACTTCATTTTCACATTCACGGATTGTATTTTCGTACCTTGAGGACCATTGTCATTATTGGTGGTTCCTCTCATGCCTAATAATGGTCCACATCATTGGCTGGTAGTCAGGTGGTTTTCTAGCATGTTCAAATTCAACACATTCATTCGCATGTTAGAATTCGTACTTTTATCAGGTTGGGATGGAGCGCAAGACCCTGAGTTTTGTCTGATGTGACTCAGGCTGCGTGGAATTATGCATTGTTCATTATTGTACACATGTTTCTTCTATACGAATGGTTGTCACCATACCGTGGGACTTTATATTTATGATGATGATTCCTTCTATATCAGATGGTTGTGTCCATACCTTGTATCTTATATTTACAGATGATCCTTTTCATTTTGATGGTTGCACCCATACCATGGATATTTTCACATAGTCCTTTCTATTTGGATGGCTACATCCATACCATGGATTCATGTTTTTATATCATACATGTATATGTATATGCGTCCTTGATTTGCAGGTCTCCTGACCGTGTTCTTTCTTGTCCTTGCAAAATCTCATAAAGCATCTCAACCATCACTCCCTATTCTGCCTTCATGCTTTAGGGGGCATCTGTTACACAGTATTTTGTCACGCCTCCTGCACTTTCCTATGTCATACCCCGAAGTGATTGAAAATTGGAAATCATGTAGTGTACCCATCCCAATATACATCTCAGATCCTCCCTTAAACATTATTGGAAACATGCCTTGATCCTTCCCTAAAGAAGCAAGCTCTAAAACCCTAATTCTAGGACCAGTGTGACCCTGACACTCGAAACTAGACTTGATCACTAGTTGCACTATATTAGCCTTATGCTACCAGTGCACTTTTTGTTTGGATACCTGCATTGATCCCTAAAAGGAAAATTTTCCCAAAGAGGACAAGAAGCTTCGTGATCTAGAGGTTTCCAGAATGACGTGCTGGAGGTTGTTCGATGTGGATGTGGTCGAATTATCTCAATATTTCCCTTTGATCTTATCCCTGTGAGCTACCTCCTTGAGATGAGGGCCTTCTCCTATATTTGGAGAGACCCTAATTCCCTTTCCGTGTCTATATGTTCATCCTCTCCCATTCCCAAATGGTTGGTCTTTGGCTATCTGCACCCTTATGCTAAGATAGTGCCTACATGCTACTCATTTGGCTTGGAGAAGGAGTGTTTGGAGAGCTTGAGCTTAGACTTGGACATTCACTGAAGGAGAGCTTATTGACATCAAGGCTTGGTTGTATGCTTCCTCCTTTATTTTATTAATATATACAACTATTGGTTCACTTTCCATAAATGTTTGTGTTAATGCATCATTTATCTTAATGCTTCTTGATCTATTAAGTGGATTACTTTCAATTATGCTATTTGTACTTGTATGATTTGTTGTGTCTTTGATCCCTTGTGCAAGTATCGGAATGTTGTGAGCAGTAAAGATGAGCTTGAGGCATAGGTGATTTGAGGTCTTCAACAAAGGAGTACATTATAGCATATGAACGAGGTAGACCATCTTCCTTTTCTCTCATTTTGATTGTAATTTAGGAAAATGTCCTTCTAGATTGTCACATGGTTTCTAGTCCCACTCATTGGGCTAGAGGGATCGTCTTTGTCCACAGAGAGGATTTCCTAAACAACAGGTTTGGCTTAGGTCTAATGTGTGCGGTACTATTTGGGGCTACCCAACCTGTCTAGTGTTCGATATTGGTAACTAACTAGCAAGAAGTGAAAGACTTGACTGCTCGCGTGGGACGAAGGTATCTTAGTGGCCCAAATTAGTCCATCCAATTGCTAAAGACTCAACTACTCACGTAGGACGAAGGTATCTTAGTGGCCCAAACTAGGCTCCTTCTTGCATGATTTCCCAATTAAATATGGGTTGATCCTATTGGGAATTCGGTAAGGAAATAGGGGCTTGGAGAGCAGCAGATGAGACTAAGGTTTGGCTTGAGCTAGTTTGTGAGCAGAGATTTTATTATACTTCTGCAGGGATTGTTCTAGTGAGAAAAAACATTGTATTTTCATCTTGGATTTATGATTAATGCAATATAGATAGTAGGGGTTTTGAGTTGTGGATTTCCACCAATAAATATTTTGTTATGTGCCATTAATTATCTTCCTCTTTTTTACTATTGTTTTCATCAATCTCTATGTGCTTCCACTATAAATATTAGATTGGATTCTTTTCTTGTGTTTTAGGAAATTACATGAGTTGTGAATCTACAGGAAAATCTATATGGTATCGAAGCTAATTACAGTACAGTAGAGGAGATTTCCAGTTTGGGGTTATTAGTAAAATTCAAATTTGCAGTTCACACTTTAGGGTCGGAAAATGGATTTCTATGGTTTGAGACTCGAGTATGCCTTGGATGGTAGCTTGAATTACATAGCCTAGAAGGACAAGATGGAGGTAGTGCTGGAGGATAATGGCCTCAAGGAATTCATTGATCAAGACATTCCTAAGACACCAGCATCAGATGCAAAAGATCTCACTGAATTGAAGAAGTGTGTGGCAAGGGCAAGGTTAATTATCCTTGAGGGTGTTCGATATGACATTTTCTCGAGTCTCCATGGTAAGGAAAATCTGTATGCTATGTGGAAAGCATTGGCAGACTTGTTTCAAAACAACAGTGATCATAGGAAGTTTGCACTGAAGGACAAACTTTGGAAAATCAAGATGGAGGTAGTGTTGGGTCTTGAAAATGCCATTCATGTCCATTACACTTTCACTATTATGTCCATTATATCACCTCCATTTCACTACTATGTCACCACATTCATTCCACTTTCATTATCATTGGGCCACATTTATGTTTTTGCAAACTTTATTAATTCTAAGCCTTTTTAAGTGAATTTGTGGTTAAAAATTAGAAAATAATGTGCATATGCTTATACCTAACAAGTGGGTTCAGATTGTTGACATGTGTAGGTTAAAAGGAGGCTTCTAGAAGACCTTTATGTGGCCATCTAAGGCCAAATTCGAATTTGAGTGGAGAGAATCATGGGATCATGTGTCACATCTCCTAATTCTATTGAAACTCGAAGAAGACATGTGTCTTATCAGTTCGTATTTTGATTAGGACTCTAGAGGTAGAGGGAGAGATTCATGGACTCTCATTAATGAGATGGCTTCTCATCTTTTTGTATAAATAGGAGATCTCTCTCCTTCATTTGTTAGCTTGGCTTTTTAGTTCTTTAACTTAGAGTTTAGAGTTGGTAGCTTGGAGCTTGTAGTTCTTCTTTGATGGCTTTGGAAAGCTTTGGAGAGCTTTGTTGTACTTTGTAATTTTGAAGAATTTGAATAAAGCTTTGATGTTCTCATCATGGAAGGAGATGTGAAATAGATGTCATGGAGCACATTAGAATGTAAGGTAGAGTAGATTTTATTTTGTAATTTTGCTTTGATTTCATTCATGTATTGTCATTTTATTGCTTTCAAGTTTGATAGTTTAGATTTTCCATTCATGAAATTTTAATTCATGCAAGTGTGTTCAACTGGTTGATTGTAGATTAGTTTTTCTTTACATGTTCTTGTATTTGCTTATTAGTTTTTGCTCGAGCATTTTAATGTAGTTTTTGCATCAAGTGGTGATCTGAGACTTGCTTCCTCTGCTGAACTTTAGTTTTTAATTCCAATTGTTATGCTTTTATTTTAGTGAGATTTGTTTATTGCTTTTAGATAGTTTAGATATCATTTAGCTTAGATAGTTCCTTTAGCTTAACCCCATTTTAGAAGTTAATTGGCGAGCTATTGGATTGTAGGTGAAGTAATTTGATTTTTCTTTCATTGGTCTGCAAGTAGATAGTTTAGACATCGGTTCTTTATGCTACATGACGATATCTCTCGTGCCTTTAGCTTAACCCCGTTTTAGAAGTTAATTGGCAAGCTATTGGATTATAGGTGAAGTAATTTATTTTGCTTTCATTAGTCTGCAAGTAGATAGTTTAAATGTCATTCTTTCATGCCATATGATGATATTTCCGGTGTCTTTAGCTTGACCCCATTTTAGAAGTTAATTGACGAAATATTGTGATTATGGGTGAAATCAGTGACTAGTTTCCAGCTTCTTTACTTTTTGGTTTTAAGTGTAGTAGTTTATTAGATTTCAATTATGTAATTAGATGGATAGTAGAGATAGTAACCACATTTTTAGTACTTCATCTTTAGCTTGATTTTATGTAGCTGCATGTTTACACTTTTGTTTAAGTTCTGATTTTATAGATAGCATGTTTTGAGATCTCTAAGTTCAAAGTTTGGAAATTATCATAAGAAGCATAAACCTTGTCTTACATTCTACATCCATACTTGACCTTTAAAAGTATTCTTAAAACCGTAGACTATGATTCCCATTGCATTAGAACACTTTAGGAGACCAACAAGAACAAAACCCTAAAACAACATAAACTATAAAACAACGAAGTAAAAAAAAAAGGTTAACTAAGCACATATGGTGCACCACACTTCATCAGTTTATGATACCCGGATTGATAATTTATGTAGAGAAATTTAAGACATTAAATTGACTAGACAGGTAGGTGACTCAATTCCAAATTACTTGAACAAGTTCACCCATTGTCGGGGTGAGATTGGAAGTGTTGGAATCATTGTTTCCGATGATGATATGGTGAGCCTAGCTCTTATAGGGCTTCCCAAGAGTTGGCATAGTTATCAGGACTTTGTCAATGGGAGGGAGAAGCTGCCAGATTAGGAACGACTGTGGTCGGATTTGGTACAACAGGAGTTTCAACAGAACACCAAAGATGGGACCTTGTGGCGCAGGTAAATTCTTAGTGCGGACACAAACAATTCCTCTAGCTCGAGAGAGCGGGTCTAGCCACAAACAAACAATCCATGGAAAATCTCCTTAATCTAGAATCAATTAAGAGGGCCTACCTCTTAGAACACTATTCTACTTGGTGATGATTCTGCTTCCTCACTCTAGCTATCTTTCATTTCCTTCCTTCGAATACCTAAAACAAGCAAACAACAACAACAACAAATGTGATAACATACAATATTGTATTTAGCCTACTTAACAGGTCAAGGAACATTAAGCCATAAAGATGTAAAATAATGCTTCATGTAGGAAATCAATCAATAGTTGTATTCATATTGTTGGGTGTGAGCATGATTGTTCAGAGGCCTTTGATTCAACCGGGTGTATACCCCATGAAGTTTGTACATCCCCTCCACACAGGGGAATGCGAGGGGGACTTGTCCCCCCGCAAGGGTTTGGAGGGGTCGATCCCCCCCCCTCTGGGGGGTCCGGGGGGCAGCGATCCCCCAGCGGGGATTTAGGGGGTAACGCCCCCGAAGCTAAAAACAGATGTAAAATTGCCTCGTAAAAGTATAGTAATTTCCAATCAATCTGGGCCGTTCATC